>JBBBDQ010000217.1:2520000-2624138 GCA_037127315.1 Ascarosepion bandense
ATTCGAACAGAACATTTTATTACACACACTTGAGTATATGATTTTTATTTTTTTGCTTAGAGCCTCTTCTGGTAGTCTTGAATTATCTTTTTCTAACGCTGTAAGTTACTTGTTCACCACTGCTGTAGTCTGGTATTGAACTCAATTTCAGATTACAGCAGTGGTGACCAGTGATTGTAATAAAGCGTTTACTGTAATAAAGCGTTTGGTTCGAAATTCCTAGCACCTGAACAAGGCCCAGGAACAAAGGTGAGGACAATAGCCCGAATAATGTAAATACTAACTAAAAAACCCAATTCTACTATCACAAATGTAACACCTACATCCAAAATAAAATAATAAGGGTTAATATAAGAAAACGCATTAGGTTCTGCCTTATTCAACGTCTTGAAATAAGTATTTTTCCCCTGGTGAATATTTCACTAATTTAAACGTGATGTATAGTTTGGTAATTAAGTCTCACCCTTTTACTTTTGAACTAAATGCAACTGCTGAATTAAATCCAACTCCTACTTTTATTCTAACTTGATTTTCATGCACTTCACACCATTTGCTTCCCTACCAATTCTGTAGCCTTGGTTAGCAACCAATCTAACGCAGAATGTAATGGCAACCTACTGCGGTAAAATCTTCTGCCCAGTTAGTCATGGCGAAATCGAGACATGATGGTCCAAGTGTGTATCATGTATGGCAATTATCTGAGTTCTATGCCAACAGTTTCTTCTCTCACGCTTCACACTGGTAGAAATATCTTTCGATTTCTTTCTTTACGAAAACAGCTGATCTTCAAAAATTTACAAGTCAACCGTTGTTCAACCGTTATCTTGTAACTTCTTATTTCTTGATAATTTTTGTTTGCTTTTCATAATAATGTCTTCATTTTCTCATATAAGCCTCACACTCAGTAGATTCTTGCATGGTAGTGGCTTTATTGCTCTGCTCTGGGTGAAATTATTAATAAAAAATAAACAAACAGCCAACCCCATACATAAAATATCTTTTTTCCAACTCAGTTTATCAACAAAAAATTATTTTAGTGTGATGAAGAACTCTAGGACGAATTTCTTCACACAATTTAGATTCCCGCTTCGTCAATAATTTGGCTAATATATATATATATATATATATATATATATATATATATATATATATATATATCTGAGATTAGGTAGTATTTATAGGAGTTACATTATTCGGACTATTGTCCTCAACTTTGTTGCGATTTGTACGACGTTTTGGCCCTTGTACGCTCCGGCCTTCTTCAGGTGCTAGTAATTTCGAAACGAACTCTTTATTAGAAGGAATGAAGATGATATACCCCAGTAATTGTAATAAAGAGTGTGTTCGAAATTCCTAGCACCTGACGAAGCCCGGAGCGTACAACGACCGAAACGTCGTACAAATGGCAACAAAGATGAGGACAATAGTCCGAATAATGTAAATACTATATATATATATATATATTAGACAAAGTATATATACATATATTAGCCAATATATATATGTATATATATATATATATATATATAATAAAGGTAATAATAATTATATTTATATATATGTGGGTGTATGTGTGTGTATTATATATATATATATATATATATAATACACACACATACACACACACACACATATATATATATAATTATGATTATCTTTATTATTATTATTATTGTTATTATGAATATATAAAAAATACTTAATTTAAATTTAGATGTCTGCAAAATCAACAATTTCGGCGTCTTTATATCCCGAGAGGAAAAAAGATCGAATTGAGCAAGAATGTTCCATTGTGTAAATAAAGAACATGCGAAATAAAATATTCGTTATGACTGGTAGCTGCAATCATATATTGACACTGATGTGTGGAGAGCATCCAAATTTTAAGAGGCATTTTGACAACATGATGACATCTGGCTTCTCCTTCGGCGAAGCCTGCCAACTGGAATGACTTCAAGTTCAAAATCAACTTTGAGCGAGAACTCAAACAGAGGGAGGGCGAGAGAATAGTAGTTGACAGAAAGTCATTGCCCCGAAGCGAATCTCTGAAAAGACGTTTTTATCCAGTGGTGGAAACTGGTCTGGGATTTTCTGTTGAGAGCGATTTCGGAAAATCCGAGTAATTGAGTTGCAGAGGGTGCTCATCATGGCGGTTAAGAAAAGCTTTTGCAATGCGGGGTCAAAAGGATGATGGTGACTCTCTTCCGTTAAAACGAATGAAAAACTCTAGTATCTTATCGAAGGAAGACGGTTGCTTACATACAAGCATAATGAGCATATAGTTTTTTTTTCAGCTGTTTGCTGCGAAATTAAACTCGAATTATTTGTTTTATATTAATAACAATCTTTTTTTTAGTTACGGGAAATATAGATCTTGGAAGATTTGTCTGCTCCTATTACATATTTTCTAAATGTATACACACGTCTATAATTAAAAGCATTTATATATTAATATATTTTTCTTATTCGAATATGCTCAACTTGGATGTCATTGTGGTACGGTGGATATCGACAGGGAACATCAAATCAGGGTGACAACTTCGAATTCCACTGGAATTCCTTGCATTCACCTACCCAAAAATACCCTTGGAAAAAAGTATTAATCTGTCTCTTCCTTCCAGTTATGGGTTAAATTAACAGGACAGATTTGATTCTACAGCCTTGGCAAGCAACCAGTCTACTGTAGAAAGTAATGGCAACCTACTTTTTAATCTTTTACCCAGTCAGTCATGTCTCTTTAGATCCTTTACCCAGTCAGTCATGTCTCTTTAGAGACATGATCGCCCAAGCGTGTATCACGTATGTCACTTAACTGAATGACGAGAAATATAGTTCTGGGAAGATTTATCACCTAATACATACCTTCTAAATGTATACACACGTCTATAATTAAAAGCATGTATATATTAATATAATATTCTTATTCGAATCAGTATGCTCGACTTGGTTGCCATACTCCTAAAAGTCTCTGACGATATGTCCCCAGGAATTCTTCAGAAACATGAAGTCCGCATGGCACAACGGCCGAAATATTGTGGGTATAACAGTCAAAGAAAGCATGCTGATCCGGATACCAAAACATTTAATATTAAAGAGCTAAAGACCAAATACAGATCAAGTATGGATCGGAATCTGATAAGATATTAAAAAGAATATATATTAATCGTTGTACGCTGTGGATAGCGGCTTGCGATGCGAAATCGGGTTCGAATTTCAGTTAAATTCATTGCATTCATTTACGCGGAAATACGTTTAGAAAAATATTACTTCATCTCCCCACCAGTTATGGGTTGAATAGCAGGACAGATTGTGTTCTATAGCCTTGGTTAAGAACTATTCTAACGTAGAAAGAAATAGCTAACTATTGCGGCAATATATTCTGCCTAGTCAGTCATGGTTAGAAAGAGACATGATCGCCCAAGCGTGTATCACGTATTGCTCTTAACTGAGTGATATCAATATAACATAATTCAGTTTTATCAAAACATCGTAAGAGACTGAGAGAAAACCGACAAAGAAAGAGAAAATTTGACATTTTTTTATTTTGTTTTTGGTCATTTCTCATTGCTCAGACACTTGTCACATGCATTAAAGCCGTTAATAATTCTATATGTATACAAGTTTGTGAGGATTCTTGTGTATAAAAAGTAGTTATGTACGTTCGTAATTGTGTATGTGTGTCTGTCTAGTAAGAGTTCGAAATGTGTTCGCTTTTCTAAGCTAAATCCACTGCTAGAGAGGTTGGGTCAGTGTGTCGGGCCAGGAAGTTTTTTTTTTTACCCCTATTCCATATTGCACATATACAAATCAACCATCCGTCCGTGCTTTCATTACACCCGGCGTTGCTCGGGTGTACTGAAAACTTTAAAACTAATCCATGGTCCTGGAGTTCAGACTCTTTGGACGTTGGCACGAAACTAATCCATGGTCCTGGAGTTCAGACTCTTTGGACGTTGGCACGAAACTAATCCATGGTCCTGGAGTTCAGACTCTTTGGACGTTGGCACGAAAGACTAAAAAGCAATCGTTGTTTCCAGTTAAAGACTAAAAACGAAAATGAATGGATGTAAGTCAAATTTTGATTTTCGATATCAAATAATCTTTTTTCGTCGTGAACTGAATTTTGAAGGCTAAACAAGTCCTCTGAGTAAACGGTATCATGTCTGAGACTAAAAACTACAATTATACCTATTTAGAGCCAAACTCGAAGCAATACTGCTGTCATATATGGCCAGGTGCCCCAGCTGTTCATCTTAGTGTTCTCGACAGACTCAAAAGGAGAATCTGTAACGTGATAGGTCCTGACTTGGCATCTCGACTCCAGCCACTTTCTCGCCTGCTGGATGTGGCTTCCCTTTGTTTATTTTACAAATATTTTCATGGCTTCTGCTCCGACGTACTTAAGTCACTGGTCCAACCAGACTGGCAACAAAGCTCCACCCACTTACAGTTAGATCAACCAAATGCAGCCGTCAATTCTACTCTACCAACTTCTCTTCCCGCACTTCCCGCCTGTGGAACTCCCTTCCGCATACTTGCTTTCCTGACGGCTACAACCTTCAGGTATTTAAATGCAAGCTCAATACCCATCTCTTATCCACTTGACTCTAGTTCTTTCTATATGACCCTGTATATTCTGTCATGTTCTTTTCCTTTCTCTCTGCCTTAGCAACTGTCTTCACACCTGTTTT
Organism: Ascarosepion bandense; assembly: GCA_037127315.1. Classification (NCBI taxonomy): domain Eukaryota; kingdom Metazoa; phylum Mollusca; class Cephalopoda; order Sepiida; family Sepiidae; genus Ascarosepion; species Ascarosepion bandense. Next base: position 2,524,692 of record JBBBDQ010000217.1, read on the forward strand.
TCTATCCCTCTCTTGCCCTTTCTCTGATACCCACTCTAGCTGGTCCGTCTTTCTCTTCACTCTCCTCTTGTCTCAACTTTTGCTCTTATGTAGCCCCCTGCGCATCAGTGGCGGTACCGCCTTGCTTGGGTTGAAGCGATTAAAAAAAGAAAGAAAATAATGGCTCTTACGTAAGATCCTATGCTGAGTTCAGATATATTTTTTGATTGTGGTTCGAATAAAAGTTGATTAAGTTGTTATTGTTTGTGGGTTTTCGATAAACTTTAAAATCTAATTTCTCCTTGTCGCGCATTAATATATCGAGGGAAGGTAGATGTTTGGTTATTCGTGTGTGAATAAAATGGTGAGTTCAACAGCACTGAATTTCATTAATATGTCTAGTTGGTGTTTAACTTGGTGATATAAGAGAATCTCATTTATATATCTTAGGTAAATAGAGATTTTCAATATGATGTCTTTATATGTATTCTAGATTATTTCTCAGGATTCATATTTTCATCAACATAACAAATGTAATCAGTCCGATGAACTACCTGACGAAACGTGCTACACCGTAACCTTTTCCACATTGTCATACATTTTTTCAGAAATAGTACTGCTGCCATTTATGGTCAGGTGCCCCTGCCGTTCTCCTCAGTGTTCTTGACAAGCTCCAAAGGAGAGTCTGTAATGTGATAGGTACTGATCTGGCGACTCGACTGCAGCCACTTCCCCATCGTCGAAATGTGGCCTCCCTTTGTCTCTTCTGTAAATACTTTCATGGCTTCGGCTTGGATGAGCTTAAGTCACTGATGCCTCCTCAACAGATGTTTACTCGTGCAACCAGACTGGCAACTGGGTCCCACCCATTCAGTCAGGTTAGCCAAATGCAGACGACAATTCTACTCCTGCAGCTTCCTCTCTCGCACTTCCCGCCTGTGGAACTCGCTCCCGTATTATTGCTTTCCTGACGGCTACAACCTCCAGAAATTTAAATGCAAAGTCAATACTCATCTACTAACCACTGGACTCTAGCTCTCTCCCCACCCCTGTATAACCTTCCCTTTCTCTCCACCTATGTATCTGTCATCGCACCTGCTTTCTCAGCTTTCTGTTGTTCCTTTCTAACTAGTTTGTACTCCTCACTCTTTTCTAATTAATCTTTTTACATTTATGTAACCCCCTGCACATCAGTGGCGTTTCCGCCTTGCTCGGGGTGAAATGATTAAAAAAAAATAACTTTCGGAGTGGTGTCATGTTTAGCAAGCTTGTCTTACTAGAACAATAATGGATTCGATCTTCACCGAGTGTCCCTTTCTTTCGACCTTGTACCACAAGAAAAACAACGCATGTTTTATTGAATCTGACGGAAATAAATATTTTATAAGTTTTTATTTTTTTCCTTACAGTTTTCCTTTTTCTTTGCACTTGCACAGACACACTTGTAAAGATGCACACATGCGTGCATATATATTTTTCAGTATAATTTTTATTTCTATTTGCATAAGTGTAGACTATTTGAAAGATTTTTTAATTATATTTTGAATAGACTTAACATTAACATTTTTGTATATTTACACATGAATTTACAGGCTGTTAATGGTTAAATAGTAAGAAATATGTGCGTGAGTATGTGCGTTTGTGCGTGGCTATTTGCGGGAGTTTGAGAATATGTGCAATCCTAACAGACATTCATTCGAGATGAGACGTCAGTGATGTTTTCCTGGCTTTTCAACATCAGACCTTTTTTTCCCGATAACTCCGCTTGTAATATATATATATATATATATATATATATATATATATATATATCTGGGCAATGTTTATTACATAGTCACACGTAGTCGATGATTGAGTAAAAGTAGAATTTTGAAAAGTGATTTTTCTATACAAACAGGCTCTGTTCACTTGGAGGTTTATCGCAATTATGTTATTCTCTGTCAACAAGATAAAATTGGACTGTATTTGTATGTATTTCAATAATTATCTTTCATAATGTCTGTCTGTCTTTGCATTTGGGAAGTAAACTTTCTTTTAAACATGTTTCGTTGAATTTGAAAGACAAACGAAAATTTAATAATTATTTTTTTAGTTTTTCCAGCGTGCTTACATTTTCCGTTTGGTGGGAGTATTTATATTTACCCTACTTACCCACTTGCGCGAGATGTGACATAAGATCTTTTTAACGTGGGGAGCCCGACCGCGTACAGACGGGCGAGGGAACAAAAGTTCGCCAGTCCCCTCAACCGCCGGTTGTGCTGGCCCCGGTGACGAGCAACTGGGCCACTCCTCTGCTGCAATGGGATGGCGCGGCCGCGGGACACTGTTCCCCGGGACCTGGCATTTACATAGTATAATTTTTCTCAGGTGCCCTTCTGACCTCGCGGACGGAGATACAACTGAGCCGCACTCTGTCTTCGAGGATGGAGACGCAACTGAGTAATGCGTTTTCGTCCCCAACCGACACAAAATGTGCCAAGTGAGTATAAGTGCGGGTAAGGAAGTTCGAAAATTGTCGGACTGTCCATTGTCCCTACCGTTTTCGGCCATTTAGCCATTTTCAAGAAAACCTGTTTTGAGATGTTGTTAATTTCTCTTCATGTTTAACTGTATAAGATGCGTTTTTTTTTTTTAAATATTGTCGGGTTATTTATTCCGAGATTCGTGTATTGAGTGCAGCTAGAATTTGAGTGAAAATCATTGCATTGCTTTACAATTAATTGTTAACACGCCGTTACCATTGTTGAATAACATGTGGTTGATAGTCAGTGTGATATACAAGAATCCTTCGAACAGTCCGTCTAAGGCGTACACCGGTAAAAAAAAAAAATATTGTCAACTAAACGAAAACGCATTAACAGAGGTATATAGTAGTGGTGTTCATAAAACCATGCTCTATGTAATACAACAGAGCAACTAAGTATCTATTAATAAATATACATACCCCTCGCCGTTAGTACGGCTTGGAGTTTCATGCACAATCTTTAGCTGCTGTGTTTGACCTGGCCGTTATTAATTAAAATGTTTGGATATCATAAATATCAATATCGGTATAGTTCTATATTTTACTGGATTACATTTTTTAATACGAAAAATACATTTTGTATGAAAAATAAACGAGATTTGTAAATAATTTATTATTATTAACTATAAACGAAGATTACAGGATCTGTTTTTTTAAAAAAAAACTTATATTATATTCAAAATTATTCTATATATATATTTTTTTTAATCATTTCACACCGAGCAAGGCAGAAACGCCACTGATGTGCAGGGGGTTACATAAATGTAAAAAGATTAATTAGAAAAGAGTGAGGAGTACAAACTAGTTAGAAAGGAACAATAGAAAGCTGAGAAAGCAGGTGCGATGACAGATACATAGGCGGAGAGAAAGTGAAGGTTATACAGGGGAGGGGAGAGAGCTAGAGTCCAGTGGTTAGTAGATGAGTATTGACTTGGCATTTAAATTTCTGGAGGTTGTAGCCGTCAGGAAAGCAAGAATACGGGAGCGAGTTCCACAGGCGGGAAGTGCGAGAGAAGAAGCTCCAGGAGTAGAATTGTCGTCTGCATTTGGCTAACCTGACTGAATGGGTGGGACCCAGTTGCCAGTCTGGTTGCACGAGTAAACACCTGTTGGGGAGGCATCAGTGACTTAAGCTCATCCGAGCAGAAGCCATGAAAGTATTTACAGAAGAGACAGAGGGAGGCCACATTTCGACGAAGGGAAAGTGGCTGCAGTCGAGTCGCCAGATCAGTACCTATCACATTACAGACTCTCCTTTGGAGCTTGTCAAGAACACTGAGGAGAACGGCAGGGGCACCTGACCATAAATGGCAGCAGTACTCCATGCACGGACGGATGGTTGACTTGTATATATGCAGGATGGATTCAGTTGGAAAAAACATCCTGGATCGACATAGTGACCCAATCTTCTTAGCAGTAGATTTTGCTATGGATTCAATATAGTGGTTCCATTTGAGGTCTGAGGACAGGGTAAGTCCGAGGAGGCGTAGTGTATTACTCTCCGGGAGAATCATCTGGTCCATGCTTATGGGAGGCAGAAGAGGTTGCCTGTAATGGTTGACAAACAATAGCTTGGTCTTAGAGGAATTGAAGCTGACATGCCACTTCTTGCCCCAGTTCACCACAGAGTGTAGATCCCGCTCAAGGTCAGCAGCGAGATTATGTCTGTCCGCCACGACAGGTTTCTTACTGGAGCGGGAGTATATTGTAGTGTCATCTGCGTAGATGCCTACTTGGGACTTGATCTCATCTGGGAGGTCGTTGATGAAAATAAGGAAGAGCGTCGGGCCCAGGATAGAGCCTTGTGGGACACCAGCATTCGTGCTGTAGGACGAAGAGGCACGCCCATTCAGAACGACCTTCATTTTGCGGTTATTTAAGAAAGATTGGATTAGATCAAGCAGGCGACCGGTAATACCATAACCGCGTAGTTTGCATAGGAGGCCAGGGTGCCAAACCCTGTCGAAAGCCTTGGAGATGTCTAGAGCAACCGCGCGAGCCTCATCAGACTCATCAAGGGCCTGTAGCATGTACTCCGTTACAGTTGTTAGCAGGTCGGCTGTGGACCTGTCAAAGCGGAATCCATATTGCCTGTCGGAGAACAGTTTGTGGCGGTGAGATGATGAACTATTTCAGCATTGATTATAACCTCGAATACTTTCCCGAATATCGGTAGAAGACTGATAGGGCGATAGTTGGATGGGTCCGAGGGTTCACCACAATTCTTAAAGACAGGAACGACTGAAGAGAACTTCCAGCATGCAGGAAAGCAGGAAGCAGAAAGGCAGTAGTTAAACAGTTTAGAGAGGACAGGGGAAAGTTCAGGGGCACACCTCTTAAGGACTATCACCGGGATTCCATCGTCTCCACACGCCTTATGGGGGTCGAGTTTTGAAATTACTCTGGATACTACTGTCGGGGTAATATATACGTCGTGCAGTTTGGCCTCAGTTCTAATAGGGAAGTCGGGTGGGTGCACTCCGGACGAATCGAATGTGGAGTTGGATGAGAATCTGCGGGCAAATGACGTGAGAACCTCAAATCCATGGATTAAAGGAGGTATTGAGGATTTCCTATTGTTGAGCAATCGTTTACAAATCCTCCAATAGTCCTTGGAGCCGAACTTGCGGTCAGCTATGTGCAGTCACATTCTCTCAGCAAACAACTGTTTGGCGTCATTTAGGGTTCTCTTGCACTCATTGCGAGCAGATGTGAACAGGCGCCTATTGTGAACAGTTGGCTGTCTCCGGAATAGACGGAAGTAATGGTTCCTGTGGGCAATGGTGGCTGAGCAGGCCGGACAGTAACAAAGATAATCAATATTAAAAATAATCTGGATGTACATATTAAAGTAGATATCTATTTTTATGTCTACATGTAATCCTGAATTTAAATATCTTGTTTAATAAGATATACTTATTTAAATGTTTCAAAATTACCAATTTTTCAGTTACGTATAAATTGCATCTATTTCTTTACCCGTTAGAAGATCTGTTTTTTGCTATTATGCCCCAGGTAATAAAAGAATTCTTATTATCATTCTTTAATTGACAGAAATATTTAGAGAGAGTATTGTTGTCCTTTTATTTAATATTGCTTAAAGTCATCTGATGAAGGTAAAAATAGAGTTTTCAAGAATTTTCAGAGGAACCAAAATAAAATTCAACATCGCTACCAAAATGAATGTTAGCTCGGTATATAATACTTACAGACATACAAAAGCCGTTTAGGAAGCAGATCTTGTTTTTTCGGAAGTTTAATTTATTTTAACACGTTACTTTCGTTGTGTAGGTTGGTCGTGTATTTGTTTCTTATAATGTTGTTATTTTAAGATATTTTAAGATTATTTTAAGATTATTTTAATATATCGATTTATTGATGTTACTAACAAAGCTATAGTTGATCTTAACTTTATTTTTTCAAAAGGTTTCTCAGTGTTTTTGAATGATTAAAATGTTTATGAATTAAGTTCATAAATAGCACTTTAGCATTAGTGTTATTGGTAATATTTAGCACGTGATCTTAAAATTATTTTATCAAATCTTTTCTCAATCAATCAGTTTCGTGGTCTCCTTTACAGAGGAGAATTAGACTATCATCTTTATAGCATCCGGTGTTTTTTATGCAAAAATAAATCTTAATAACAACATTCTTACCAGTTCACATGCTTCTAGTGAGTCATATGTTTCCATAGCAATATTGGGTTTCTTATTTTGTCCAACAGGAACTATAATGGAATGCTTTTGGGCCTGCTTTATGTTATTTATATCACGATTCTTAAAAGTACAGTAAGTCTTTGATAAATTTTATACAGACATTAGCAGATTCTCGGTGATGAACATATAAAAGTAAAAAATATCCAATTGGATGAATGTACATTAATTCCTCCTTTATATTTTAGCAAACCAATGTATGGCGTCTTCTGTTTTATGGCATTTGTTAATTCCTACAGCATTTTTCTTGTATTGTCACACTCCTTCAAGCATGTTTTTGCTGATTTTTCCGATATTAGTTTTAATTAGATTAATTGATTGGTATTGAGGGTTGAATTGAGGAATATATATAGCCACTTTCTCACCGACGGGATATAGCTTCCCTCTGTTCTATGAATATTTTCATCGCTTCTCTCCGACAAACTTAAGTCACTAGTGGCCCTGCAGCTGGTGTTTACTCGTGCAACCCGACTGGCAACTGAGTCCCACCCATTCACAGTTAGATCAACCAAATACAGACGACAATTTCACTCCAACAGATTCTTTTCTTGCACTTCACGCTTCCATGTTCTTGCTTTCCTGACGACTACAACCTCCAGGAATTTAGATTTAAATGCGATATCAATACCATCACCCTGTATATATTTTCCTTTCTCTCTACCTTTGCAACTGTCATCACACCTGTATTCCTATTTTTCTCTTGCTTCTTTCTAACTGGTTCGTCTCTCTCCTATCTAATCTTTTTACTCTTTTTAGTCTCCTGCACATCAGTGCCGTTACCACCTTGCTTGAGGTAAAATGATTATATATATATATAGTCACCGGAGAAAGTCCTGTTTCGCAGTACCACAGCTCATCAGTACGGTTAGACATCTAATTGCTTCGAGACAGGATTAAAACCCGACACATTTGATATAAGTCGGATTTTCTACAGCTAAGCTATCGGAACACGGTGGAGAGAGGCAAATTTTATCGTGTTATATACCCAAGGAAAGCAAACGTCAGTAGCCAAGAGTGTTCAATCCATTGCTGGAGAACGATGCGTAAATAACGGTGAGTAGCTACCGTTTTTAAAGTCATTTCCCCATGTACACGATCGACAGGCGAGAGCGTAAATTGTACAATATACATATATATTGTACACACCAAAAAGTTCGTTTGACTTATTAAGCAAATATACTATTTAATAAGCTAACGGGCATTTTAATAATAATTTTAATAAGCTAACGGACACTATATATATATATATATATATATATATATATATATATATATATATGTATATTGTCGTGTTTTTCCTTAACATCACCATTTTGAATGCAGGCCTCAACCTTGCGTTACTCTTGAGCCTTGTATCGTATGAAATTTAGTATATCAACCTACAAAAGGAATATGAAAATTTCCGATTTTATAATCTACTTTTCTCTATTGTTAATACATATGGAATATTTTTTTAATACTGTTGACACAGTACAAGCCCCAAGAGCCACTAAAGGCGTTTCTGGACTGTGTGTTGTTGTTTAAATGTGTAAGAGAAGGCAATAATTCACCTTGCGATGAAACGTTAAACATCTTACTTCAGCCGTAACTGCCAGCAAAGAGGAAAGACTGGAAAAATCTCCAACATCGTCGTCACTAATCAAAATATTTCTATAAAACTAGAGATGACCATTATAGTGATTCTATTCAAATACCCAGTTCAAGATTGTGTTTCTTGCCATGAATCAATTGACTGTACCTCTACCTCCTTGAGAGAACATCTCACGTGCCACTTATCTGACCAAAATTAGCTACCTAAAATGTACAAAAAACTCATAAGTAAAATCATTCTTCATAAATCCCGTAATACATCTCGATGTCAGAGAACTCCTCTACATGAAACATTAAGTATTAATCTCGTCTTATTTATAAACGGTATTAATGTGTTGCTTTTTTTTTTAGTTAGAAAGACGCTCTTTACGCGGGATTCGGAATAAACACAAGTACTATATCCTACATTTTAAACAAACTACCATGAAAATTTAACACTCAAGAAAAAACAAACAAAGAAAAAAAAACATTGAAAATTGTGAAACATTTGACCAAAAGCGACTCGAATTTTGAAAGGTTTTCGGCCCTGCCCTCTGAATAAATAAACAAACATCAAAATATTTTTGAGTCTATTCTTGTTTGGGTCGAGGACCTTCTAAACCCCACTCTTCATAAGTTCACCTTTTCTTTAGTAGATTAATATCATATTTCTTTATTTTTTTCTATAAATACTTTCATTCTATTGTGCCCAGAATCTTTGAATTTAAGCGCAGTACTAGATTGGTTGTATGTGAGTTGTGGTGCAGTGGATATCGACTCGGAACGACAAATCGAGGTGCCGAGTTCGAATTCCAGTTGAATTTCTTGCGTTCACTTGCGCACAAATACCCTTGGGAAATTATTAATCCGTCTTTTGCCTCCAGTTATGGGTTAAATATAGGACAGATTGGATTCTATAGCCTTAGTCGGCAACCAGTCTACCGCCGAAATTAATGCCAACTTATTATGAGATAATGTTCTGCCCAGTCAGTCATGTCTCTTTCGAGACATGATCGCCGAAAGCGTTTATCACGTATGGCACTTAATTGACTTACTAGACGGGTTACTAGGTTTCATCAATTTACAGTTGAGTTGTCTAGATGTAATCGTAAATTCATTGTTAACTTTTTGTTCTCGCAATTCTCTCTTGTGCAACTCGTTTCCGGTTCCAAGCTTTCCTGCCAACTTTAGTCTGCAAAAATTTATATGCAACTAGCAGTATAGCCCGGCGTTCCTCGGGTGTAATGAAAGCTTTAAAACTAATCCATGGTCCCGGCCCTCAGACTCAGCCTAAAGAATATTTGTGTGAAGTTTGGTGAGAATCGGATAAAAATTGTGGATTTGTATAAAGGACATACAGACAGATAACCAACACACACACACACACACACACACACACACACACACACACACACACACACAAACATCTTGCCTTTTATATGTATATATTGTCGATTTTCTGCACTATTGTAAGAACTGCAACCTTGAAACTTCTGAATATCATTTCTCATGTCTTTGTCTATGAGTGTATTAAATTTGATTAAAATCGGACCACTCCTTCTATAACGCGATTTTTTCGATTATCGATTTTCGATGTTTATCGGGTGTACCTCGACACAAAACCTAGCTACGAACACTCGCGGACGCTTATAGTACAACTGTGTAAATTTTCAAGAAAATTGGTTCAGCCATTTCGGAGTCTATAGGTAACAGATACACACACACACACACACACACACACACACACAAAGTTCCATTTATAAATAAGTTTCGATGTCAGTCGCTATCTATTGTTCGCCTGATTACCGATCTTTTGTTCTTGCTTTTAGCATTGTTTGAATTTCTAACTTTTCCCTACCCAGTAACCCCTTGTGTCTCAGTGGCTAATTGTATTGCTTGGGGCGAAATCTATTAAAAAAGATAACAATTATTGTCGTGATGATGCCGAAATCATCACTATCAAATTGAGGTCTTTTCCCAAATTAATGAAGTATATGAGATTTTAAAAATTCAAGCCACATATCCACTCAATAAAGGTATGATCTTAAATTCCCTACCTACTTATGACAAGCGCCATGAATAAATATTAGCATCACAGAAACTTAAGGGTCTCTAATTTCTCATGTAGCGATTCCACCCACATATTTGAATGTATAAATTATAAGTAACAACACAATGTTCACACCATAGCTCCAATGGTTGATGATTTCATCACACAAAAATGAGTACAACGATTCTATAGAGATGACGCCACTATTTACTCTCGTCTCAATCAAATATCAGTCAAAACTGATAAAGTAAACCTCACTTCTTTTGGAAAGAACCTCCAATCTGTGATGAATTAGGGCATGCAATAGCTTGTAAATTTTACTACTTCCAAAACGTAGTTGCTCTCCTTTAACGTCCATAGAGAGACTTTCCTGACTTTCATTAGTATGGATGACACTAGTCTCCCTGAAAACAACACACTGCGCCTCGTCGGTCTCACACTTTCAGCCGACCTCAAGTGGAACGACTATATCAACTCAATAGCTACATCTACTGCTAGAAGAGCAGGAAGTTTTTCTCCTCAGAATCCATCTTGCACATTAAAAATCTATTTTTCGGCCGGGCATTGAATACTGTTGCCATATCCAGTCGGGTGTTCCTGATATTCATCTCGGAGTTCTCGACAAAATCCTGCAAAAAATCAGCAATGTAATCGATCCTGATTTGGCAGCTCGACCGCAGTCACTTTCTCACCGACAGATTTGGCTTTCCTCTATCTTTTCTACAAGTATTTTCATGGCTCCTGCTCGTTTTCAATCTTCTTTTTCTAGTGTCTCGACTACATGAACTTACACGTAATACTAGATTGACAACTACGTTTCACCCATCTACTGTCAAAATAGTCAAATATACCCGCCACTTCTTTTCTATCATTTTCTTTCCTCGCACTTCCCGCCTGTGTAATTCCATCCCCTCTGTACGCTTGTTTCTTTGATAGCTACAATCTTCAAAGATTGCCACCTTTTCTCTCCTTGATTCCTTTCTTTCTTTTATCCTTTCTTCGACATCCCCTGTACCTTGTTATTTTCCCACCTTCCTCTCATGTAGCCCCCTGCACCTTAGTGGAGTGTACTGTCTTGCTTGGGATGAAAAGATTAGATGAAAATACAATTGAATTCAACATATAATTATTTGTAAGCATGCTACTACATCTAAGATATATTTAGATATACTGTGCTCAAAATATATAGGTGTCGGCATTAAATAACCCATAAACTTTGATATGACGCTAAACAAAATATCAACCAACACGTCAGGATGAAATGGCTGATATAACGATTATAATGACATATGTCATTAAATCCTAGTAATTTTTATTTCTCATTGGAAAGAAACAGTGTGCAAAAGAGAAATTGTTGTCTAAATGACGCAGAATTAAGATAACTCTCATCAAATATAGAAAGGGGCGTAAGACAAAGATGTGTCTTTTCACCGGATGTACTTATACAGCGAGTATATTTTGAGGGCCCTAGAAGTTATGCCTGGATTTGTCATCGGGGCCACAATTTGAACAACATAAGATACTTAGACGTTACACAAAAAGGAAACTACAAGACCTCCTACAAAAGGTAGGTAAAAAGAGCGACAAAAATGACTACAAATAAACTGCAAGGTCATCAGCAAAAAGAGCAACCTAAAATGCCAAATACAGGTGGTGGATATTAAAATCAAGCAGGTACAAAAAATTAAATATCTACAAAGTATTCTAACCGAAGACTGAAAGTGCCACACAGAGATCCAGAGGCGAATTGGTATGGCGAAAGAAGAGTTCCAGAAACTGGGTAAAGTATTAAGACACAGGAAACTCTCACTAGAAACAAAGAAAAGAATACTATATTGATGTCAATTCTTCAATGTGGCAGTGAATGTTGGACAATATCGACAAAGATGAAGGGAAAACTTGAAGCAGCTGAAATGTGCTTCTACAGAAGGATGCTGCGGATATCATGGTCCGAGCATATGAGCAATGATGAAGAGTTGGAAAGGGTGGAAACGAAAAGGAAATTAATACTGAGTATCACGAAGAGGCAACTGAAGTTCCTGGGACATGCCATGAGGAAGGAAGGCTTGGAGAACCTGATATTAACACGCCAGAGAGAGGGAAAAAGAGACAGAGGAAAGCAGCGGATAATATATTTGAAGAGCCTGAGCAGGTGGATGACAGAACGGGGGATGTTACAATAGAAAGCGTGCTAAGAGCCACTAGGGATAGGGAGACGTCGAAGGCCATGATCGCCTACGTCCAAGTCAGATAGAAGAAGAAGAAGAAGAAGAAGAAGAAGAAGAAGAAGAAGAAGAAGAAGAAGAAGATTTATTACTAAGACTACACAAAAAATATCTTCAAATATTAAAAAGGAACTTTATTCAATAAAATCACCATTGATCTCATGTGCGGCCTCCAGACCATTCAGAATGTCTAGCAGTTATTTTGGGCGTCTCATTAATTAAGTTGGTCAACGCTGCCCTAATCCGTACCTTGAGATAATCTTTGGTGTTACAAGCAGTTTGTTTTTCTCTCGCTCAACTGTGCCCCATCTAATCTAATCTAAACTTATTTATAAATGGAACTTTGTGTTGTGTGTGTGTCTGTGTGTGTAAGTCCGTTACCTATAGACTCCGAAACGGCTAAACCGATTTTCTTGAAAATTTACACAGTTGTACTATAAGCGTCTGCGAGTGTTCTTAGCTAGGTTTTGTGATTTTTCGATAAATATCGAAAATCGATAATCGAAAAATCGGGTAATAGAAGAAGTGGTCCGATTTTAATCAAATTTGATACACTCATAGACAAAGACATAAGAAACGATATTCAGAAGTTTCAAGGTTGCAGTTCTATCCTTGGATGATTTATATGTCTGCGATATTGGAAATCGATACCCCGATATCCTACCGGGTCTGATCAAAATCAGTTTTTCAGACCTTTTGTTTTAGTTTTTGCTTCGGGTTTGGCTCTAAGTAGGTATTTATAGTTCTTAGTCTCAGCCATGATACCATTTACTCAGAGGACTTATTTGGCCTTCAAAATTCAGTTTACGACGAAAAAACTTATTTGATATTGATACCAGAAAATCAAAATTTGACTTACATACATTCATTTTCCTTTCAGTCTAGCGTTTCGCTTTAACTGGAAACAACTACTGTTTTTTAGGCTTTTGTGCCAACGTCCAAAGAGTCTGACCTCCAGGATCATGTATGAGTTTTAAAGCTTTCATTACATCCGAGTAACGCCGGGCTATACTGCTAGTCGAAAATAATCAAGGGAATTAGAGTCTAGAGATTTAGGTGAACAGAAGTAAGGGGTAATGTAGTCACAAAAATTGTCTGAAAGCCATGACTGGTTTCTCCCGATTGTGTGGCATGGTGCAGAGTCCTGTTGCCAGACATAGCCTTCCACAGCTACTCACTTGACTTGAATGAATGGAGGCATAAGGACGACATCACTAAACACCTTCGTATTCACCGTCAGACTCGTCCAACTCTTTCTGAATTCTCTTCATTACCCTCAGATTGACACCCAGACTCCCTGAGATATTTGTATTGAAGCTTCCGGTGTGAATGCTAAGTATGCAGTTTTTCAATTTTCTGGCGGAGTGAATTCTCTCACAGTACACTTTTACTCATTGATGGTTCCCAACTATACTGTCAAATCGAGGAAATCAAAATCAAACAACGCAAATACGCGAAATTAAAAATATAAAATGTCGACAATTTAACCATCGCACACTTATAATAATCGCAACATCTTTCAGATCATTTGGCTGAACGGTACATATCTCAGTTAACTCCCAACTCCAACTGAAAGACATAACTCTTTTTCGTCCTTTATCCCCGAGGTATCACCTCACTTCGTCTTCTTTGCCCTCTGCTATGCAGAGGCGCGTATTAATCATAGTTTTACTCCCGCTTCTGGAACTTATAGCGCCCACATTCCAACCAAGAGATTTTGAATGACGTCCAGGTCATTTCCAGGTCAGAAGGAGAATCTTTTCTTCAGGTCAACATAACACGCTGTGACATAGACAATCAACGCACATTTAACAATAAATGTTAAGGCTCGATATATAGCTAGGATGTGCGTTGTGGTACAGTGGATATCGACTCGGAACGAGAAACCGGGGAGCCGAGTTCGAATTCCAGTTGGATCCATTTTATTCACTTACGCACAAATACCCTTGGGAAAGTTATTAATCCGTCTCTTCCTTCCAGTTATGGGTTAAATAACAGGACAGATTGGGTTCTATAGCCTTGGTCGGCAACCAGTCTACCGCAGAAAGCAATGGCAACCGATTGCGGGATAATCTCCTGCCCAGTCAGTCATGTCTCTTTCGAGACATGATCGCCCAAGCGTGTATCACGTATGGCACTTTAACTGACTGATATAGCTGAAACGTGTGCTTACTCATCAAACATTCTGCACTTTGCCAATTGATATACACATCTTCTGCCTTGCTTTTAAATTCATTTCATCCTAAGGAAGACAAAGAAGAAACTAAGATGTAGTGGTTAATAACAGTGAAATAAAACAGAGAAAATATTATTGAAAAGATAGGAACATAAAAGAACCGAGTTATAAAACACACAAAAATGACGCCTGACATTGCATTTAAACTTTGGAGATCGTAGTTGACAAGATGTCCATTATCTGTCTATATTTCTGAAATGAGATAATAATTTACACAATTTACATTTATTTGCTTGAACATTATTTTTCAATGGATATTCGTATTTTAGTGGATACTCTCTTTTTCTATAATTAAACAGTACATGCATTCACTGGCCTAAATGTTTGTTAAATCTTAAGAAAATATGCATCTTTCGGCAGGATTCGAGCCTGTGACTTCCATATACCTAGAGGAAACCGTCAATAGATCTGTCGTGTCTACCACTAGACCACGAAAGATTTCACTGTTTAACAAGTTTAAATTAAACCGTAAATACATCAATTCCTGATTTCTCACAACATCCATATCTTTTATGATTTGTTTCCTAATATAAACAAAGACAATACTCCAAAATCTTAGGTAAAGTTACGGAATAGTATTACCCGACATATTTATTCAAATTTATTTGTCTGAAAATTATTTTTAATAGATGCTCGCATTTGAGTGGATATTCAGTTTGTCTAAAATTAAACAGTACATTTATGTATATCCACCGGCCTGAATATTCAAGAAATCTTGTTAGGAAAATATGCATCTTCCGGTAGGATCCGAACCTGCAACTCCCACATACACAAGATAAGCTGTGCAATAGATCTGACGTGTCTACCACTCGACCACGGAAGATTTCATGGTTTAACAAGGTCTAATTACGTCGTAAGTTCTTGATTTCTTCCAACGTATATATCTGGTCCAGTTCGTATCCTACTGGAATAGCAGACTTATAAATTTACAAGACAGATTCTGGCGAAAAAGGCAGCATGAAATAATGAAACATTTTTTCTCACAGAAGACATAGTAGTTGATTCAATATGTATTCGTTTCTTTTTATGCTACTCATACAAGCTTCAATGATTAATGAAACTTATCTCTAATTTTGATAAGGTTTTATCTTTAGCACTTTTCCCTCTGCGATTTCTTTTTCTTTCATTTTCATTCTTGTTCATTTAGCCTTTAAAGCAAACATACAGAGACTCAGTTAAGTGCCATACATGATACACGCTTTGGGAAATCATATCTCGAAAAAGACATGACTGACTGGGTAAAAGATTATCCCGCAGTAGGTTGCCATTGCTTTCTGTGGTAGTCTGATTGCCAGCCAAGGCTATAGAACTCAATCTGTCCTGTTATTTAACCCATATTTGGAGGGAAGATACAGATTAATACCTTTCTCAAGGGTACGTAAGTGAATGCAAGGAATTCGACTGGAATTCGAACTCGGCTCCCCGATTTGTCGTTCGGAGCCGATATCCACTGCACTAAAACGCATGATTTCTTTTTCATTCTTTTTCATTTAGCTTTTTAAGGAACCATACAGAGACCAGTTTGAAAGAAAAACAAACAAAATAAAACAATAGAAACAAACATCTTCTTAGGGAAGGAAAGAGACTTAGTAGCTATATTTTCATTTCAGAAGAAAGATGTTAATAATAAATAATGTCCCCAACTTGATATGTAAATACATATGCAGTCAGTGATTTATGGCCGAGTAAAAGAATCGGTCAGTAATGAGTTGCCCACACCACTGCTCAGAAAAATCTCGGCCCCTAAGTGGCACCCTCACTTTCAGAATAGATCTATCTTATTGGAGTAGATAGATCTATCTATCGCCCGGTTCACACTCCACCCACGTCTATTGAACAGGTTAAGAGGCTCATCCCTTGTTTCCTGTTTAGGATGTGGTTTCCGGCTTTCTCTTTTCCAATCTTTTCACTATTACGTAGCCCCCTGCACATCAGTGGCGTTACCGCCTTGCTCGGGGTGATACGATTAAAAAAAAAAAAAGACAATCGGCACTAGTTTTCTGTAAGTCAATACCTCTTTCCTCATTATGTGTCCTAATCATTTCAACTGTATCTTTCTTACTCTAAGAATAAGTGTTTTTTTCGTTTCTATTTCTACCAGATCTTTATCACTGTTCACGTGATCAATCCAAAAAATTCTCTTTATCCTTCTAGAGACCAACATTTCGGTTGTTTGAAGACTTTTCTTCCTCTTTAAAGAGATTGTTCAGCATTCGCTGTGATAACAATTCAGTACTCTGTCCTTTATACCAATAGAAATTGTCCTGTTTCTGAATAATTTGTTTAGCTTTTAGAAGTCATCTTTCTCTAATTCTGATCCGCCTTCGGATCTCTGGGTCGCATCTTAGGTCTTCTGTTTATACACTTCCAAGATATTTAACTTTTTATAATTGTTTGGTTTTATTATCCCCAAATTCACAGATATTCGCTCTGATTGTTTGTTTTGATGACAACCATTGTCTTCTTACAATTGATAGTTCGTCCTTTCTTCCCGCTTTTCTTTACAACTTAGTGTGGGATTTCAATAAGTTTTCTTTCTGTCTACTATATTTTCATCTGCATACTATATTGTGCCAAGTTTGTAGCCGTAAGTAGAGAATTCTCGTAGGCCTTCTAATTCTCCAATGAACGCTTGTTTTAAATATTACGAATTGTGAAATACAAATTGGGGTCGTAAAAGACTGGCAAGGGTAAAATGGTAACGAACTGCATAGGTGGCACTATCTCTTCGGTCGAGATACATAATGGTTCGCGGTTGGCTCTCATGTTAAGCTTCAGATATTCGGTTTTAATGTTTCATGCATTCATACGCACAGCTGACCATGGAAAATGATTAAATGGTGCATGGGAAAACTGTTTTCACTTTTTAGTTTTTGCCAACTGGCTAAATACAGAATTAAATATATACCTCTGTAGAGAGATGTCCACATACACACACTCACACACATACAGATACACACACACTCACACAAACATGTACGCACACAAACATGCATACAAAGTCACACACATGAATGCATAGATAGATAGATAGATAGATAGATAGATAGATATGGCTTCCAATTTTTATGTTTGAGTGCTGTATAAAAAATGAGACAAACCGATATAAATTCTAACAGACTTTTACCTTCACAACTGTCATCACACCTGTATTCCTATCATTCCCTTGCCCTTTCTCTGACAGCCCCTGTAACAGGTTCGTCCTTCTCTTAGCTCTCCTCCTGCTTAAACTTTTACTCTTCTTTTATGTAGCCCCCTGCTCATCAGTGGTGGCACCGACCTTCTTGTAGGTGAAACGATAAAAAAGAGATAGATAGATAGATAGATAGATAGATAGATAGATAGATAGATAGATATAAAAGTAAGGAAAATAAAAAAACGATTTGAAATATGCAGCAATGCATGTGTACCGAAATAGAATTTTTGGGATACGAGCCGGAGTTCTACCGATTTTTGCCTTGATATAAAAAAGTTGAATTTTGACATACGAGCTAATTTCAGTTAAGCATCCGCTAGTTTGCATAGCGAGGGCTAATCTTCGAGAGAATTTCCACTCGCTATACAAACGTTCACTTCGCTCTGGAAGCATCTCTGTGGTGTTGTGTTTTTTTACCTCTTTGCATTGAACCAATCAGAAATATTCCAATTAGTTACACTGGTGAAAATTGAAGTATGGTTGAATAGCAACAGAATTTTTTGTTAAATATTCTTCCTTATTCTTATCTATATATTTTCGTTACTCAGTAGTGGACTGGGGTGAGAAATGGCTTTTAAATTTCAACGAATCTGCTATCTTTCAACCATCACAGGCAACTTCTTCTGCCCACCATAAGCATGGGCCAAGCTAGTCTCCGTGAAAGCAATATATTTCGCCTCCTCGGCCTTACTCTATCATCCGGCCTCAAATGGAATCATTCGTGTCAATAGATAAATCTACTGCTAGGCAGGTTGGGTTACTATGTCGGGCCAAAAGGTTTTTTACGCTTGAATCCATCTTGCACATGTACAAATCAACCATCCGTCCGTGCATAGAAGACAGCTGTCATATATGGTCAGGCGCCCCTGTTGTTCATCTCAGGGTTCTCGACAGGCTCCAAAGGAGAATCGTGGGAGCTCGACACCAGCCACTTTCTCAGCGGCGAGATGTGGTTTCTCTATGTCTATACAACAAATATATTCATATCTTCTGCTTTGACAAACTTAAGTCACTGGTGCCCCCGCCACAAGGATTTACTTGTGCAACCAGACTTGCAATAAAGTCCCATCCACTTACAGTTGAAGCAATCAAATGCAGCCGTCAATTCTATTCCACGGCTTTTTTTCTCGCATTTACTGCCTGTGGAACTCTCTTCCGTATACTTGATTTTCTGACGACTACAACCTCCAGGAATTTAAATGCAATGTCAATGCACATGCATTTGGCTCCCGTTCTTTCTACGTCACCCCATATATCTTGTTCTTTATCTTTCTCTCTACCTTTGTAACTGTCTTCACACCTGTGTTTCCATCATTCTCTTGCCCTTTCTCAGACTCCCACCCACTGTAACTGGTCCGTCTTTTTCTTCACTCTCCTCTTGTCTAAACTTTTACTCTTATATAGACCACTGTGCATCACTGGTGGTACCACCTTGCTTGGGGCGAAACGATTAAAAAAGAAAATTGAATGTGAATTCTCCAGCTTCCATATGTCGTTATGAAAGAGTTTTTGTCAATGTTTGAGAAGTTACGCCTTTCGCAAGGGAATAAGAAAAAGTTTTGTGCGCAAATTCAGTTTCATTGTTTTGCAAATATAGCGTTTTGTCGTGTCATGTCAATTTTATAAAGTATCGCGATTTCACGTGGCATTTCGTGTTGTATCCTTTATTTTTTGCCTTTAAAGACAGGCGAAAATCCGAGATTTGAAAAGTAATAAAAAAAAAACATAGAGCAAAGAACAAAACCTAAGATACATTAGATTTTAAAAGCTGAAAATACACGGATAATTGGCTTTACTGTCAAGGCCTTATTCTCTTTCGTCATTTATTTCTTCTTTAACGTTTATTTTCATTTCTTTATTAATGCTCGCTACATATAGTCATTTATGGCTTCTGTGAAAATTGTTTTATAGGAAGAATTGTCAGGTAGCCTGAGGTTAATTGTTGGGATCTGATTACTAATTGATGTCAGGTGGTTTGTAGATATGTATATGTAACGTGGTCTTTAATTAGGCTTTCTTTATGGTTGATATATTCCTTTTCCTAAATTAAAGTACACTCGAAAGTTTTAAATTTTAAGTTAGTTTTTATGAATTCCATACTTTTTTGAATCCCATATATTTTAATCTTAGACGTATACGTTTTCTAGGCGTTAAATAATTTATAAAATTGATGCAAGCCTCTACAGGGACCACGGTGCCATAATCTGAAGGAAATGTAACAGAAAAAATTACAAAGAAACGAAAATGAAGTAAATAATAAACAAATTAAAAAAATACCACGGATGTACACATAACGGGTGAACGTAATAATAACAAACAACAATAAAATAATTAATAGTAAATAATAAAGGACAAAGTTAAAAAAAAAACACACGATAAAATAGCCATAAACATCATCTGAATCCACAACTATATCTAATCAATAGTCTCTAACATAATTCGAAATATTACTGCCCACTCAAATGATTGCTTTAATGACACAATATGCCTACCCATAATGCATCACTAACCAATATATATAGTCAGGTAAAAAGACAACGCATATAGACTGACGATTTCGTTTAAAAATGGAACAGACTGGAGCCACTGGGGAGAACACCAATGCCTCTCTCTCTCTCTCTCTCTCTCTCTCTCACTCTCTCTCTCTATATATATATATATATATATATATATATATATATATATATATATACATCCAGGGCGCCCATGGCTCAGAGATAGAATCGCCGACTGACGCCAATTCAGTCGGGTTTCCATCCCGGGTTAAAAAGCAATCGGATTTTTAACCCTACTGATGAGCTGTGATACAGCGAATCCGATCTGTCTGGGGATGACTATATATATATATCAGTGTTACTATTTTAAGATAACATACAAAGTGCAAGGGCTAAATTGTCGTCTAATTTAAGCAAAATAAAAATAACATTGACACATTTTAACAAATATATTTAACTAAACTGCACACAAATATCTTGAAATACTAAAGAGTAAATTTATTGGATAAAATTGCCATTGGTTTCAACAAGACTAACTGCAGAACCTCCTACATCTCTCCCGTGCGATCTCTTATTGTTAGTTGTTGAAAGCTGTCATAATCATTGCCTTCAGTTTATCTTTGTTCTTAAAAGAAGTTTGTCGGTCTCTCGCTCAACTGAGCCTCACAAACAATAATAATAATAATAATAATAATAATATGGGATTGCCCTAAAGAACATAAGAAAGAAGTAGATTGGATTGCACAAGAGATAGAACGAATAAAAAATAAACCAGAACAGACATGGGCTGGAATTACAGAAGAGGATGTTAAATTTGCACTTAATTAAACACAATTGGAAATTCCCAGGTATAGGTAAAATTCCTAACTTTTGGCTATATTATTTAAATACAGCACATAAAAAATAGCCAAAGAACTTCAAGAAATGGTTGACGATCCCACTAAAATTCCTGCATGGATGACCAAAGGAATTACGTTTCTTCTACCCAAGAATGGTGACACAAACAACCCGAAAAACTACAGACCAATTACATGCCTTCCGTCAACATATAAACTATTAACATCTATTTTAACAAAACAGACATATTTATTCTTAGAAAGAAATGATATGTTACCGCTTGAACAAAAATGGTGCAAACGTGGCTGTTATGGATGTAAAGACCAATTGCTTATTAACAAAATGATCCTGGAAAACTGCTACAGTACAAAGAAAAATCTTAGTACTGCCTGGATAGATTATCGTAAGGCATTCGATAGTGTGCCACATTCCTGGATTTTAAAGACTTTAAATATATACAATATATCACTCGTCATCATCAATTTCATCAAACAGTGCATGTGTATATGGAAAACAACCCTTTACTTCAATCATATAAATGGAACCTATAGGTCTGATGAAATAAACATCAACAGAGGTATATTTCAAGGTGATTCTTTGTCTCCCTTACTATTCTGTATATCATTAATAGCACTAACCAGTCAACTTAATATGACCGAATGTGGTTATAAAATAGGCCAAAAGAAAATAAGCCATCTATTTTACATGGATGACTTAAAGTTATATGCTAAGAATGATAATGAGCTGGAAGGTTTTCTGCAAACTGTAAAAGGCTTCAGCGAAGACATTGGAATGAAATTCAATTTGAATAAATGTGCTAAAGCTACAGTTTTACGTGGATCAATACAAGAAACATCCTCAATTAGCTTAGACCCTGCTGTAACAATAAAAGAATTGAAACCAGAAGAAGCTTATAAATACCCAGGTGTAAATGAGAGTGAAAACATTCACCATAAAAACATGAAAGAAATAGTGCGTAAAGAGTACTATAGAAGGCTACGAATGATATTAAAAACTGAATTGAATTCTCAGAACAGAGTTATGGCCATTAATAGCCTTGCAATTCCAGTTGTCCAATATAGCTTCAACATCTTAAACTGGACTCTAAAAGACATCAGGCGAATGGATTCTAAAACAAGAAAGCTTCTTTCTAAGCATAAGATGCATAATCCAAAGGCTGATGTAGACCGTCTATACATACACCGTAAAGAAGGTGGAAGAGGTCTTATTCAGCTGGAATTGTCATACAACTATTGGCTTACTAACATACATCGAAACAACAAAGGATTAGATGATATAATTAGTAAGGCAACATGAAGAAAAAAAGAAAAAATATTCAATAATAAAAGAAGGCATTAAATACAAACAAGATTTACAGTTAGTAGATTCTGTAAAAAAGCCAAACAGAAGCCAAGAACCAACCATTGCGGCAAAAAATGTGAAAATGAAAGCCAAAGATAAAGCTCTTGAACAGATGAAACAACGCTGGCAAGACAAACCTCTGCATGGCCAATATCCAGAACGTGCCAATAAATCCAATGTTGATAAAGTTAATACTCATCGATGGTTACGTGCATCTGGATTAAAGTCTGAAACTGAAGGCTTTATTCTTGCAGCACAAGACCAAAGTCTTTTCACTAGAAACTTTCAGGCAAATATTATGCATAATAATATGGATCCAAAATGAAGATTTTGTGATAAACACCAAGAAACAATAGACCACCTAATCTCAGGCTGTTCTGTGCTTGCCCCAAATGAATATAAAAATCGTCACGATAGAGTGGGGCAATATTTACATTGGACAATGTGCAAACATTATGGAAAATCTGTAAACAAACACTGGTATGAACATCACCCAGCACCGGTTACAGAAATAGAAAATGTCACCATTCTATGGGATTACACCATCTACACAGACAGAAAAATTGAAGCAAACAGGCCAGACATTATTGTTAAAAACCAGAAGGAGAAAACTTGTCTGTTAATTGATATGGCTTGTCCAGCGGATTGTAATATAGCAATCAAGGAATTTGAAAAACTGTCAAAATATAAAGACCTGGAAATTGAAATAGAAAAAATGTGGAAATTGAAAACAAGAGTTGTGCCAGTGATAGTAGGTGCACTTGGAATGATAAAAAATGGAACAAAACAACACATTGAAAGAATCCCTGGAAACCCCAGCTTAAGAGACATACAAAAAATTGTCTTATTAAGTACAGCCCACACACTAAGGAAAACTTTATCTATGTAACGCTATGGATGATAGGGAAGATAGAAAAAAACATGAAATGGGGCCATAACAACACGCCACGACCTGCCTTAGGTCTCCCCGCAGACTTGGTTGGTAGTGAGACCAAAGCAGAAATCGAAATATGATGAAAAATGACATAATAATAATAAAGGTGGTTGCAGTTTGGTGAGTTAGTTGGCCAAATGTAAGTGGTCATGTGATTGAAGAAATTGTCAGACAACCACGACGTTGTTTTCCTGGTTCTTTGGCCTAGTGCAGAGTATTGTTGTCATATATAGGACCTTCTAGCAGACGCCCACTTGACTCAGGGTATCACTAATTCCTCAAGGCACTTAATTTGCCTCTCTGTACTGTGTTTGGGGTCCTGTGGGAAAGTGAATGGAGGTATAATTTCGCTTCACTAGTGATCACTTCTGACACCTTCGTAATAATTAGATTCATCGTCTGTATTGTCCTCAAACACTCTGAAATGTTTATATTGGAGATATTTTTATAGTAAAATTTACCCAATTCAAGCTTCGAGAGTCGCTTAACTAAAGCCGATGTCTATTTCGGATTGTAGGCGATTGATTAAAGTACAAAAGTGCTTTTCTGTGTAAGTGGTTCGACGTGATAATTGTAAGTGGGGTATGGTAAGAACTAAATATGATAAGGACATTTGAACCTTGACTTAAAAAAAAACTTTGAATTCTTAGTGTTCATTGTAGTGCCTATTTATGAGTCTATGCCATAATTTGACAGTTCATGTGAAATAAACTTAGGCTTCAGATTTCGAACTGTTTTGATAGTTCTGTGGTGTTGGATCAATTTGTGGGCTGTAATTGCTCTTAGGATTTCTTAGATCCTTTTATCCCTATTACAGTTGCCAATGAAACAGCGAAACAGTGTGGGAGCCGTAGCTGTGGGTGGCGACTAGTCTCGCCGCATCTTGACTGTTGTTCATTTCAATCATCTCATCTTACAGAAATGCTAATCCCTCTACTAGTCATTGCTCAGTGCCCAGGTCTCAGATTGAATCGTAGAATGTTAACGTTTTTATTTCAAAAGGGATATTGAAGCGTTTCAGAAGCGTGTATACCTGACAGCTTAACAATTCTTTTTCTGCTGATAATCGAGTTTCCAGCTGTTTTATATGTAAATTCACATAAAAAAAGCCATTTGCATTCTTAGGTCAGTTTCAACGGGGCACTATTGTCAGTCTGGTTAAGCTGCTGCCAAACATCTCATATTACAATAGTGAAGGAATGCGATAGATAAGCAATAAAAGACAAATCAATTTAAAAAGATATGTACACCAAAAAAAAAAAAAATGAAAGAGTTTGTAATCTAGATGATGGATGTACGGGAAATGCAAATGTTATCAATGCTGAAAAAAAAAATCGTCGTACCGAGTTCAAATTACAGGCGAGTCTATTGCATTCCCTTCCACTAAAAGATTTTAGGAAATAGCGGCTTACGTTCACATCCCGTTGAAACAACGATTCCAATATGATCATTAAAATGAAACAAGATCCAGCCTGGTAAGTACCTAGATAGATGATTGTTTGGAAATACCAGCCAGCTAGGGTGTGCGGATGGTATAATGGTTAGTTGCTCGGAGTTGTTTATTAGAGAGCAGAGTTCCAATTTCAATTGGGTTCGTTATATTCACTTTTAAGGGCAAATACCGCTGGGAAATATGTGGACCCACCTCTTCTTCGCTGTTATGTCTTACTAAGTACGACTTATATCATTAAATTATTATTATCTCTAAAAAGAAATCAGTAATAAACAAAAACCTTGCTTTAAAAATTCTATTCATTCTATACTAGCA
The DNA here is from genome assembly GCA_037127315.1 of Ascarosepion bandense. NCBI lineage: Eukaryota > Metazoa > Mollusca > Cephalopoda > Sepiida > Sepiidae > Ascarosepion > Ascarosepion bandense. The sequence goes on from JBBBDQ010000217.1 coordinate 2,549,580, forward strand.
GTACAGCCCGGTGTTGCTCGGGTGTAATAAAAGCTTTAAAATTATTCCATGGTCCTGTAGCTCAGACTCTTTGGACGTTGGCACGAAAGACTAAAAAGCAGTAGTTGTTTCCAGTCAAAGCGAAACCGTAAACTGAAAGAAAAATGAATGGATGTAAGTTAAATTTTGATTTTCTGGTATCGATATCAAATAATTTTTTTCGTCGTAAACTGAATTTTGAAGGCTAAATAAGTCCTCTGGGTAAATGGTATCATGGCTGAGACTAAGAACTACAATTATACCTTAGAGCCAAAGCCGAAGCAAAAACTAAAATAAAATGGCTGAAAAAAATACAGACATACAGACAGATAAACAGACACACACATACAAACATCTTGCCTTTTATATATATTGTAATATACAAACGTAGAGCGTTACAATATAACGCTCTACGTTTGTATCGAGCACTCTTTATAAAAGTAAATGCATGAACAGCAGGTTAAAAAACCTACGAGTTCCACAAATTTGTTACAATATATATATATATATATATATATATATATATATATTATCGATTTTCTGCACTATTGTAACAACTGCAACCTTGAAACTTCTGAATATCGTTTATTATATCCTTGTCTATGAGTGTGTCAAATTTGATTCAATCGGACCACTCCTTCTATAACCCGATATTTTCGATTATCGATTTTCGATATTTATCGGAGGTACCTCGACACAAAACCTAGTTAAGACCACTCGCATACGCTTATAGTACAACTGTGTAAATTTTCAAGAATATCGGTTCAGCCGTTTCGGAGTCTATAGGTAACGGACTCACACACACAGACAAATTATCATTTATAAATAAGTTTAGATTAGACAGGTCATTGGGTAACTTATACGTAAGCACTTTTATGGTAATCGTTAATATTGGTTAACCAGCGTGCGTATAATCGATTTAATACACAGAGTTAAGTGGAATAATATTGAATTTATTTATCTTTACTTCCAAATTTTGAAACTAATTTCGTTTTTTTTAATACTATTCAACTTTTTTGCGACATTGAACATTCTACTAACATGATCACTTGACAATATATAAATTTGATATACAATGTTTTATGCAAAATTATACTCAGTTATAACGAAAAGAACCATATGATTAAATAAAAAAAACATACAGAATTCTATATTTTACTCGTTTACGCGTTTCGTCCTGTGATGGACTTTATCAAGGCTAAGTGATGAAATGAATTTTATTAAAAAAAAACGCATCTATAAACAGAAAATTGTTGATAAGTAGAAAAAAACAAAACAAAAAAAACACAGAAATTATTCATAAGATTAACAGAAAATATTAAGCATTTACAAAACGTCATATTTCATATTTCAAGAAAATGTTTTCATGTCTAGTGTAATGTTATGTTATGAGATGTTAAAAGGATAGAAATTAACTGTTTTCTTTGGATTGTTTGATATTTTTGTCGTGTTTTCCCAGACCATCATACACATGGTTACTGGGAGCCCTTCCCTGGTTAGAACAGTTTCTACTTATGTACTTAGCTACTGTGACTTTTCCCAGTCTCTTCTTTGGTTATGATCTAAGTCGAGATTCCCTCTCTCACCCAGTTTTTGACTCTCCTTTTTTATATCTTGGCTAGGTCAGAATTTTTCTTTTCTCATGGCTGTCTTCATTTTTCCTTCCCTCTTCCTTAGTACTTCTTGATTTTGTTTTAAGCCAGAATAGAGCGGCCTTTCCTACTTTTTTGAGGCTCTAACTAACATCACTTATTTTTATTTGTGTATTTGTTTTGGTATTTTAGGTTTTTTTTTTGTGGGGGAGGGGTCATGATCTCCCGGCTTACGGCCTTATCACGTTGAATACACCGGTTCTCGCTCGATCACCGATGTTAATCAACGTTGAGCCTGGTAAGTACTTAGATGGGTGACCGCTTGGGAATACCAGGTGCTGTTTAGTAACGGATGTGCGTTGTGGTGCAGTGGATATCGGCTCGGAAAGAGAAATCGGTGAGCCGAGTTCGAATTCCAGTTGAATACCCTGCGTTCACTTAAGCACTGGTACCCTTGGGAAAGGTATTAATCCGTTTCTTCTCTCCAGTTATGAGTTAAATAACAGGGTAGGACTTGGGGACCCTGCCCTTAAAAACAAATCCCAATGAATCTTGATACTCGAAAAGAAAAAGTATTACTAGACACAAAACTTATATAAAAAGACAACAATAAATTGTTGAAAGCAAAAGGTATTACCAGCAATAAATAAATAAATAAAATTTAGTTGGCAATAAATGACCCGCCGAGGTTGATATGCCATAAAAACAAAACAACCAACCAATCATGCTCTCCCCTTCATTGCATATCATTTATGATTTTTCATATATAGAACTTTAAAATCACGAAAACAAAATGTCATTGGGTAAATTTTTAGGCTCCCTGAGAGTATGAGATATTGTGGTGTGTGGTCTAATTAATGATGGATGGGTTCTTTTGGAGAATGTGCAAATAGTAGTGAGTGATTGGGTCGTGAATCTGATTAGCTAGGCATAAGATAGGTGATTTCCAAAGCGCCGCTTATATGTGGCACAAGGCCAAAAGTATGGGTACTCAGTGAGGATCGAACTCACTACTCATTTGTAATAGGTTTTAACAAGACAAGCTAGCTGACAATTACACAACGTCAATGTGTCCAAGTTAGGCATAAGATAGTAAGTTATGACCAACCTTAGCTTTTTCCCTTTCCCCAATTTTGGGCTTTTTTTTTATCGTTTCACCCCAAGCAAAGCGGTATCGCCACTGATGCGCAGGTGGCTACATAAGAGAGTAAAAGTTTAAGCAGGAGGAGAGTGAAGAGAAATACGAACCAGTTACAGGGGTGTCAGAGAAAGGGCAAGAGAAGGATGGGAACACAGGTGTGAAGTTGTGAAGGTACAGAGAAAGAAAAAGAACAAGATATACGAGGTGATGTAGAAAAAACTGGAGTCAAGTGGATAAGAGATGAGTATTGACATTGCATTTAAATTCCTGGAGGTTGTGGCCGTCAGGAAAGCAAGTATACGGAAAAAGAATTCTACAAGCGGGAAATACGAGAAAAGACGCTGATGAAGTAGAATTGTCGGCTGCATTTGGTTGATCTAACTATAAATAGGTGGGACCTTGTTGCCAGTCTGGTTGCAAGAGTAACTTCTTGTGGAGGGTGCACCAGTGACTAAAGTTCGTCGGAGAAGCCATGAAAGTATTTTTAGAATAGACAGAGGAATGCCACATCCCTCCGGCCTTGTGCAAAAATTGTATTTTATATGCAATAAATCTACATCTTTTTGTCTTGACAGAATCCATTACTGGCCGAAATGCGTAAGCGAGAAAAATATAGTTTTCTTGCTTTCTTTCTTTAACTTTATATAAATATAAAATTGTACACTGGTCAACATCAACCGGCAACAGTCTGTTTCATGCTTGTACGCTATTTTCTGACATGAAAAAATATGTAAAAGTCTGTTGTCGCTTGATCTTGACCCCAGTGTTCAAATTTACACTTATATAATTCTCTATTATAATAAATTTATACATATATATATATATATTAATTATATTTTTTCATTAAATACGCTCCAGTATAATTCTGCTTATCCCTCTCATAATCAGCACGACCATTACACGCTGCTGATACATCATAAATAATGATCTATTCCCTTTTGGGGCGCGAGTTAAAAAATTTAATATGTAATGATTCGTTTGGGGAATCTCTACGGAAAATTTATTTTCTTTGATCTCGTCCTGAGTTGTTGTTTTTTTAATTATTTGTTTAAGAATAAAGACTAATCAGAAAACTGAAATCGGAAAATCCTGAAATTTCTAGTTTATAATAATTACCTTAACCATCAGGGATACCCGGCATTGCCCCGTAAAAAATAAATTAAAATTCTACCACCTCAACTAAATATACTCGATATCTGGATAACTTATCATTACTATCTAAGCTACTTAGTGAAATAGTAAAAAGTTGTCAATTTCGATTATTCTCATTTGTGCCCCCTTACTTCTTAAATTAACGACCCGCATTCATATTTATGAATATTATTGTTATATTTTGCTAAAGCTGTTAAGCATGAATAGGTTATGATTTGTTTGGGGAATTTCTACGAAGAATTTATTTTCATTGAACTCGTCCTGAGTTTTTTTTTTAATTATTTGTTTAAAAATTAAGATTAATTAGAAAACTGTAATCGAAAAATCGTAAAATTTCTAGTTTATAATAATCAGGGATACCCGGCATTACCCTGTGAAAAATAAGTTAAAATTTTACAACCGCAACTAAATATAATCGATATCTGGATAATTTATCACCAATAGCTCAGCTACTTACACAATGAAATCATTTACTTCCATAAATGTTACTATAGAGACCAAAGCATAAATCTATTTACAATGACCTCTGGTGAACTCAGAAATAAGTGCTGACTTTATAACCTCCTGAGGCCATAAAGTATTTTCATATCTCATAGTGAATACTGCATTTCCCTACATTTCTTTATAGACTGATTTATTTGGTTAGAAATCACATGACATACCATTTGATGATGATGATGATGATGACCAATAAGTACCTTCAAAGACATTACAATTAGACGCCTGAGTGAGAGTCTCTATGACAAAATATTAAACACAAAATGCCAGAAAATGCTTGTTTGATGTCTACGACTATATCGTGTTGAATGCACCGGTTCCCGTCCGATCACCGAAGATAAGTAACATTGAGCCTGGTCAGTACTTAAATGGGTGACCATTTGGGAATACCAGCTGCTATAAACGTAAGGACCAAGAATGGTCCACCGGTCCTCCAGGTTTGGGGGTTGGGCGCAGGGCTAACAACCCTTCCCCGTAAGAAGCAGTTTGTTACAGAAACAGCAACAAAAAGTTGCTGCCGTATGCACCATTGGGTGTGATGCATACATGATGATAATAATGTTCCTTTGATAACTCCACGAAACTCAAATTTCATAGGAATTCAGTCTAGAGCGCAACTGGACATTTTGTGATGATTCCTGCCGAAGTTCCTGTGAATAGGTCTTTTCATTTGAGCTTGACCGTTGCACGGACACGCTCAGACATACACAGAAAGAGTTTTCCGCTATTGAAGTAGATATGCACGCAGCGTTATCAGCAAGAATGTAGGAAAAAAAATGAAACGTTATGCATTATGCGAAATAGATATCTGCATTTGTTGATTTCTTCATAAGCGTGCGATTGTCCTTTCGAGAGAGAAAATGGCCAGAAAGGACAGCAAGCTGACCTTTCGGACTGGTGATAATTTTATTGGGATGGGCAAGGGCGTATTCGAAAAGCTAAGCAGAGTTTTACAAGACGGAAAAGTTTCATAAGAAACAAAGAAAAGTGTATTGAGCTGTTACGTGATATCTGTCCTCTTGTATGGCAGCGAATGCTTGGCAATCTTCTCAAAGATGATGAAGGAAAGTGAAGTAGGAGGAATGTGCTTCTACAAAAAGATGGTGAGGATATCATGTAAACAACGGTGAGGTTTTGGAAAAATGGAACCAAAAACGGTAACTTATATATAACATCATGAAGAGGCAGTTGAAATTACTAAAGGACGTAATGAGGGAGAAGGCTTGGAAAATTTGATACTCATAGGACAGGCTGAGGTAAAGTGAAGCAGAAAAGTAGGGCGTAACATACTTGATGAGCATGGTAGAACAGGATTTGGAAAGAATATCAAAAAGAAAAAGCTTGTTAAAATCTTCAAAGGACAAGAAAATGTAAAGGAATAGAATCGCCTACGTCCTGAAAGGATACGGCATATAAAAGAAGATAATCTTGTTTAATGCAAAAGAGAAAAGCGGTTGAATACGCTTTATGAAATAGATACAGGTCTTTAAGCCGGAACCACCCGGAGGAGACCATTCCTGCAATTGTTATGGTGCCTTCTTACGAGGAATGGGCTCTTCCTCTTGCTACATATAGGTTGCCTGAGTGACTTCCGGGGAGCAGTACAAGGACAGAAGCAGTTGCCTCGCTGTAACTGCCTTTGTCACTGTCAGCTTTCTGCCTTCGGGAAGAGGGCGCTCTCTGCTTCCGAGCAGAGAGCACTAACCCAGTCGTGCTTCCGCCGAAGGGTAGAATCACGACTGGGGAAAAATAGACAACTATTTTTTGGCTGGGCCATATAGCCCGTAAGCCCACTTATAACTGACCATGTGTCACATGTTGCCCTTAGTGGGAGGGACAACTAAATAATGCAGTACAAGGACAGTCGAAGCAGTTAACGACCAGTAACTTCCATGGGCATTATTGAGCTCTCTGCCTTAGGGCAGAGAGTATTAACCCAGTCGAGGCTCCTCCGAAGGGTAGAGTCTCGACTGGGGAAAATTATAATTTTTTGGCCTGGCTATATGGCCCCGATAACCCACATTAAAAAGGCCTTGTGCCACATTTTGTCTTAAGTGGGAAGACAGCTAAATACTGCAGTACAAGGGGAGTCAACAGTAGCATTTAAGTTACAAGCAGTGACGATCAGTCAAGTACAGCAGTTAACGGAAATTGTTAACGACAGCTACTAGTGAGGCAGCGTAATAATACTGTCGGTTTTACTTCTACATTACTATTTATTAACACTTTCTTCGAATATCTTGTTATACTAATACACTGTTTTGAACATACCTTTCTTGTTCCGTGTCTTACTTCCGGCACAATCCGGTCACTACAACTTTGCGGCGAAGTTTCGCTACAAGTACACAACAGTAATGGTGACGTGGAGATAAAACGTTCGGACGGGCAACCTAGAAAACATTTTTTTTCCTTTGGATTGTACTTTATTCGAGTCTCGTCTAACAATGCCGATTATAAATTAGGATTTCTGAACGATTTTCTTGCAGACGTGTAATGAGTCAAAATATTTAAGAATAAGATGGAGAAGAAACCAATGTATCTTCAGTTTTAGAAGATGTGAACATAGGACAAGTACTGCCGGACATTTTTTCACCGACAGAAAAAGCGCACGCATCTAGTCTATATTAAAAGCTTAATGCTTGAACACGATAATGCAAGTTACCTTATCATGAAAAGATTATAATCTTAAATATCGAAATTTCGTCTCGCCCTTCATACACTTCTGACATTACTCCATCTAACATCTTTTAAGATTACTGCAACATGTTGTAAAGCGTATATTGTATATTAATTTCGAAATGTATACAACTCATATTGGTGGCTACTTTGATTCTTTTAAGCAAATGGAAATTAATCTTTATTTGTTAATTTTAAATACTGCTAATACCTACAAAAAATATTAAAACAAAATAATAAAAAATTACTTGTCCGTCATATTCAAGGGAACACACACACACCGACACACACACACAGGCACACACACAGAGACACACACACACAGTGTTTTAAAGAAATGATGCGTTTCATACTATTTTTTAGTGTTTATTGCCAAGTGAATAATTGTAAATGAAAATAGAATGGTTCTTTTGTTGATATTACACAATAACATGTGCATCAAATGAATTTATAAATATTTAATAATTACATATATTGCAGTTTCATCAATGAAAGAATCAAGAAAATTTAGGGGATTTGGACGTGTTCATCTTTGCTTCCTTGCTTGTAAAGTTTTGCAAAGTAATCATAACAAAAGTACCATTCTGCTTTCATTTGGCAATAGATACTAAAAATAGTATGAAATACATCAGTTCTTTTAAAAAAAACTGAGGTGGCCTAATAAATATGGCCGGTAGTGTACTCGTTGAGAAAATTTGATTTATTCAGTTTCTATGAATTTTCAGCGCCTCATCTTAATGAATGAGTACGAGTTCGCATGCACACGCGCATAAATACGCACACACGTAAATATATATATATATATTATATTCTCACCACATTACTAACGACCTTTATTTAGTCATTTTCTGGGAATTTGGCTTTGCTGAAGTATTTGCCCTCATAATGAATGTGCACGCAGAAACGCATAAAGGCAAACACATCTCACCTTCTCTCTCTCTCTCTCTCTCTCTCTCTCTCTATATATATATATATATATATATATATATATATATATATAACTTTAATCCAAAAGGAAAAGCAGGAAGGTAAATCCCAAAGAACCGATCCTAATTAATATTAATTACATTAATATTAAAAAATTATATATATATATATTTGTAAATTCAGATAAAACTTAGCGGGGAAATAACCATTTTCAATATGTCACTTTAAGACATGCATTCTTCAACCCCTTATAAACAGAGAACGAGCAAAAATTCTAAACCCAGAGGCTAGCTTTAGTAACGTGAGGGGTTGGGAGGTATTGGTTTTATTAGGGTTAGGCTTGGGGAAGATTTAGTAGTAATTACTACTAAATCTTCCTTTACCAAAGCTAACATCTGGGCTTAGATTTTTTCCTCATTCTCTGTTTATAAGGGGTTGAAGAATGCATATCTTAAAGTGACATGTTGAAAATGGTTATTTCCCCGTTAAGTTTTATCTGAATTTACAAATAAATAAATAAATATCTGCTCTATAAATTAAATTAATTTACATTGAGCTCTCTACTGGATCAGTTTTAATATTTTAACGATATTGCTAGGCTCCCCCTGGATTATTTACCAACTTTATCCCTGATTATTTACCGATCTTTTCCTGGACTTTTACCGCCTATATATATATATATATATATATATATGTAGATGCTACACTTTTAACAAAGTGTTCAATGCACGATCAAAAAACTCAATATGCAGAGCCAACAATATATTAAAAAACGATAATACTCGCTACCCAACTTTCAACCATATCGGACTTACGACGGTGTGTATATATGTATGTATGTATGTATGTATGTATGTATGTATGTATGTATACTGGAGAGGGGAGCTTGAAAATATTTTCTGACTTTTCTTTACCCTGTCATCATAGCCCACATTTATTACAGTACTCGGTCATCTATCAGAACACAACAATATTTGACATTGCTTAACTTCACTGATCAAACGGGAACAGGTTATTTTAACTTGACTCAGTCGTTGGCCTTTTCGAATAATGCATTATAGTCATACACACATACGTATGTATTTCACGAAATTCAATCTCTTGATGGATACTCTATCGATTGGTTACAATATTTTATTCTTTTCCAATCATGTTTCGTACCGGAATATAAAAAAAGCCCACCAGTGAGACTTAATTGAACGCATTCATTCATTTCCTGTACTCTCTATTCCAAACACGTTTCTACGCGTATCTGCATATATTCGATGTTTCTCGATCATGATAAAATATCGGCCTTCAATAATACAAGGCACAAAAAATACTAATGACTACAGGAAATAAAACTTCATTCACCGTCACTATTAAAGCCAGCAACAACAATAAAACGATAATAAAATAAACTTTAAGAGTGTGTTTAAAAAAAAAGCAATTACATGAGATAGATTGTAAGCGAAATGATTTTGATATGGTTGAACAAAGGAGAAAGATAAAAGGACAAACTAATGACGTATCTTAATGGCTCAACGGAGTGAATTTAAGCAAAATGCATGAATAATAATAATAATAATAATAATAATAATAATAATAATAATAACACGATTGGAATTACAACGAGAATAAAAGTGTTTTCTGAGGCTCCTGAAAACGTAAAGTTTTTTTTCTAATGAAATTTTGTTTTACTATTTTAAACGAAAACATGATTTTTTCTTCGTATATTATTTAAATTATCTGTTTCTTCTTTAAATGATCCTAATAGATTCATCAACTATTTTTCTTAATTTTTCTTATTTCCCTTAGTTGTCGATATTTCGAAATATTTTTTTAAACTATGATGATCTTTCTTAAAAACACAAAATAAATAATAAATAATATATAATCTTTCTTAAAAACAAAAAATAAAACAAGACAACAGAAAAAATACGATATAAAATACTAAAAACAGTTTGATACATTTTCTACTATATTCTTTCTTAGAAAGAATACGTATTTATTTATTTTTATTTATTCATTCATTTTATTTATTTATTTATTTTTCGATAACCTTATTTTCTACGACTTTAATGAAAGAATAACAGAATATACAGTGGGCGAATAAATTACTATTTTTAAATTTTACGGCAGTAATAAACTCAAACGTATGTCAACTTTTTCTTTCCATTAAATTTTGATTTTTGCTTATTTTATCTTAAAAATTATTTTTGTTGCAAGAACTAGTGATGGTAGCAACAGTTTTTTTTTCTTTTAACAAAATACTCCCTAATTGTAGTGGTAGCACCTGTTAGGTTCCCAACTATGGGCAAATTGATAACCAACAAATTGGGGTCAAAACACTATGGAAGTATAAAAATAAACTTTTATAGAAAAATATCCATTTGTGAAAAAAAAAAATTACCATAATACATTTTTGAAGGAAAAAATTATTACCAGCAATACATTCTTGAATACAAAGCTAGAAGACATATTCAGTTTTCTAAAATAAAATAAAATAAAATAAAATAAAATAAAATATTTCATCAAAATTTGACTAAATCAACCTTCTCACTATAACCAAACATTAAAAAAATATCTTAAGATCTTAAATATCTTATTATTAAATAACCCACAGAGGTTGATATGTCATTAAACAAAACTCAAACTCAAATTTATAAGAGTGAGACCAGACCAAAAAATTAAGCATTGCTGCCATATCTGGACTAGTGCTGCTAAACTTCCCTTTCTCCAGCCTTGACAAAGCGGCCTTGTGGGTGATGAATTATTCTTCAACAACAACGCTTACTCCACAGAACGCGGCTTCAGCCTTTCACTAATATATTTCTATTACTATGGCTGATATTCGAACGTGTTACATTCACTTATACCACCAGCTCGACCGTTCACAGCTAAAACTCGCCATGTAGTGTTCACAGTGGCAAACCATCACCATACAATTCTTGCTCTTTTGATAAAAAGCAAGTTTTACTTGGACAGTTTTTTCTGGCGGACACTTATAATTATTATTAGAAAAAGGGAGTTGAAATTCATACGGTTTATAATAAGGATGTGTGTTGTGGTGCAGTGAATATCGTCTCGGAACGACCAATCAGGGAGCCGTGTTCGAATTCCAGATGAATTCCTTGCATTCACTTACGCACAAATACCCTTTGGAAAAGTATTAATTCGTCTCTTTGCTCCAGTTATGGATCAAATAATAGAACAGATTGGGTTCTATAGCCTTGGCTGGCAACCAGTTTACCCTATAGGCACCCTACTGCGGGATACGTTTCTGCCCTGTCAGTCAGATCTCTTTCGAGACATGATCGCCAAAAGCGTGTATCACGTATGGCACTTAACTGACTGACTGAATAAAGAAAAGAGAACTAGAAAAAATTGATTGAAAGCAAGAGAGATAGAGGAAAAAACGCATAACCAAAGTAGTAAGTTTGACTAAATGAATGGCGGTTTTTGGCTTAGGAAAATCCCCCCCACCACCAAAAAAAAAAACAAACAAAAAAAGGCAGGAAATCGTGGAGAGTTAAGATCGCCTACGTTCTGAAGAGATGCAGCAAATCTAAAAAGAAAAAAAGTTGGAAAGCAGAATTAACATTGTGTGAACAAAAGCCGGAAATGTTAAGAGTTAAGATAAGGATCTTTCAGTAAGATTACTTATTCCCCTAGCTGCTTATTCTATGCCTGATTCCACTAATATTATCCACATGGAAAGAGAAAGCTGGCTATGATTTTAAAGAGATACAAAGGAAGGTTAACCATATGTTATTCATGGGCGATCTAAGACTATCTGGTCAGGATGAGGCTCAGAGCAGTTCATTTGTTGATACAGTGCATTGCTTCAGTTCGGACATTAGATTAGAATGTGATTTCGATAAGTGTGGTGTTTTGATTCTGAAAAGCTGGAAATGGCCTGAAAGGAATAGAATATCCGTTAGACCAAACAGTGAAGCAGATAAAATAAACGGGGTGGAATTATCTTGAGCTTGTTGATATGAATGTATTTATGGTAGCGGAAAGGAGAAAGGCTTTCGGGCAGGAGTATGTTCCAGAACTTAGGCGTGTGCTAGTATTAAAGTCAAATAAAAAATAAAATATTCAGGTGATCAATATACAAGCGGATGCATTTTCGAGATATAGCGCAGGGATACTTACCCGATGAAAGGAGGAATTGTAGATATTAGACAGGAGGACTTTTCATAGTGCCTTTCACCTAAGAGCTGATATTGAACCGGTCATGTCAGCAAGAAAATAAGCTAGAGGACAGGTAAGCCGTGAAGGCTATGTGAGTGCAGAGAAAGAAAACTTTTGAGTTGTTCATGAAATATAAATGAAAAATGTTTTATACATTTAATAAGAAAAACAAAACGAATTACTGATAAAATAGGAAAAGAATTGCAAAAAGAAAATCTGTAAATACAATGTGTAACCCCTTAAATGAATAACAAGAATAATGACATAAATTTCGACTGTGAAATGAATGAGATGAGATATTATATATATATATTACGAAGATTAACGAAATTTGGTTATAAACAAACGACAATTTGAAACGATTTTTTTTAACATTATTTTTGATCGATACTCATATTTAAGTAGATATTCTGTTTTTATTTTTTAATTAAACAGTATTATATAGTGATATCTACTGGCCTGATTATTTACGATAAATTTTTATTACGAAAATGTGTGTTATTCGGCAGGATTCGAACCTGCGAACTTTAAATATGAGTATCGATCAAAAATAATGTTCAAACAAATCATTTCATATATATATATATATATATATATATATATATATATATATATGACTGAACCACACCTGCGAGGTTATGCATTGTTTTTATTAAAATGTATCAATCAATGGAATAATAATAACTATTATTATAATGTTCAGAATCTTCCCCTCACTATCTCAGATATAAAAGTTTGTATTCATGAGACCCATTCACAAACACAAAAAATGTACTCTTAATGTAATATGATCAATAAATTGGAAAACATTCCATTACATCAGGTTGGAAGTATAGAAAATAAATAAATAAATAAACGATGAAGAATTGTACCAAACAGCTAATTTGGAAAACTTAAAACAATAATAATAATAATAATAATAATAATAATAATAATAATAATAAATTGTCTTATTAAGTAGAGCCCACACACTAAGGAAAACTTTATCTATGTAATGCTAGGGATGATAGGGAAGATAGAAAAACATGAAATGGAGCCATAACAACACGCCACGACCTGCCTTAGGTCTCTCCGCAGACTTGGTTGGTAGTGAGACCAAAGCAGAAATCGAAATATGATGAAAAATGACATAATAATAATAATAATAATAATAATAATAATAATAATAATAATAATAATAATAGTAGTAGTAGTAGTAGAATTAAAAAAATAATGACGTAATTTCGATGCCCCTGAAAATGTAATGTTTCTTTTTCTTTAAAAATGTAAATATGAATTTTGTTTTAAGTTTTAAGTTTTGTTTAATGGCATATCAACCTCTGTGAGTTATTTAATACCAAAAAACTGGGGTTTAAAACGTATTTTTTTAAATGTTTGGTTATAGTGCTTAGGTTGATTTAGTCAGATATTGATGAAAATTTTTGATTATTTTTCTTTTATTTTTTTCTAATATTTTTTCTAAAAAAAGTCTATTTTTATACTTCATAATGTTTTGGCCCCAGTTTGGCGGGGGGTAACTCTTGCCGATGGCTGGGACCTTAACAGGTGCTACCACTCCGGGTCAGAGTGGACCTGAGAACAACAGCAATTAAGAGGTGATTCCATGCTTCTCACAAAAATCCCTACCGGATGCATTTTACCGTCATACCCAGGACCGGATATTTTGTTATTTTTGGTACTATTTTAATGTAAAAATGAATGTTTACTATTATTGTTGTTGTTGTTGTTGTTGGTGGTGGTGGTGGTTTTATTTACTTTATCTGTTTCACTCTTAATGATCATGATTGATTAATCAAATAGTTTTCATATCTGTATTAGTCATGTATTGCTTAAAAAGACTACGATATTCGTTATAGATATGTCTAAAGAGGATTTATTTCTTAGAAAAACGACATTATTTTTTCTAAAAAAAAAAACAACTACGATATTAGTCGTAGATAATGCTAAGTGTTTTCGACGAGATTATTGAATAAATAAATAAATATACAGATGGACGAACAAATGAATGAACGAATGAATAAAGTTTGTATATATATATATATATATATATATATATATATATATATATATATATATATATAATTATGTAAACAAATAAGTTACCAATAATCTTGTCTTTTTTTAAATATATACTGCGATAAATAATATCACTGCTTTCTTGAAATCAATCAGTAAGTGAAAAATCATTTATTTTTCCAATTTGCAGGGATGTTTCACTTAACCTTACCTTAAAAATAGTAAAAATTATTATTATTATTATTATTATTATTATTATTATTATTATTATTATTGTAATTTTTAAATTTCATATTAGTAATAAGTTATGTTTCGTTTAAATTCTAAATTTTATTAACTGAATGTTAACTTTTTCTATTTCCATTTAATTTTTTTGATAATTAATTTCGTTAAGTGGAGTGGTCTTGATACAACAATAATATATTTTTTAATTAATTAAAAACTAATCTGATTAACAGGAGCAATAGCAACAACAGTAGAAACAAATGAACAAAAAATAAAAACAACCATCTCTTTTTTTCGTAATCATAAATATATACTGTATTATTTAAAAAGGATCAGTCAATTGAGTGTCATACGCTTGGGCGATCATGTTTCAAAAGAGACATGACTGACTGGACAGAAGAGTTTCCTGCAGAAGGGTGCCATTACTTTCTGCAGTAGACTAGTTGCCAGCCAAGGCTATAGAATCCAATCTGTTTTATTATTTAACCTATAACTGGAGGGAAGAGACGGATTAATACCTTTCCTAAGGGTATTTGTGCTTACGTGCATGCAAAGAATTCAAATGGAATTCGGACTCGCCTTCTCGTTCTGAGCCGATATCCACTGAAACATGTGTAATATATTATCTTGAACATCATAGGTAATTGTCAGGTACATCCTGTCGTGAGCGATGTCAACATAGGACAAATATGGTTGACAGATATATCCAGCGGTCGATGATATCAACAAGTGCAACAACAAAAGGAAAAAAGCACAAAAGACAACCAGCTTAAAAGGCGATGGCTGGTGGGGATATGATTGAGAGATACATAAGGTTACAGATAAAGGTCAACGAGGGAGAAGTATGGTTGAAAGAGATATCCGGCCGTAGAAGACGTCAACAAAACGACAACCGGAAAAGCAAAAATGCGTAGGAGGTTTAAGACTATAAAGCATAGAATATTTTACTGAAGACAGAAAACTCCCGCTGGCTAACGACTCACGACAGCTACTTCGTATGTGCAATCTCTCTCTGGCTTCCCCACTGCGCCACACAAGCGGTACCGACGAAGAATAAAGATATAAGATTATATTTTTATATATACGTGTTCCTCATTGTTTGCCTAGATCCAGCGGCGGTATATAACAATCCGTTGAATAGTTTCTTTTTTCAACGTCTTTTATGTCTGTAAGATGTCTCAAAAGAAAATAAGCCATACGTTTTACATAGATGACTTAAAGTTGTATATTAAGAATGGCAATGAGCTGGAAGGTCTCCTGAAGACTAAATTCCAATGAGGACGTTGAAATGGAATTTGGTTTGAATAAATGTGCAAAAACCAACATTTTACAAGAATCACTGTAGCAAACCTAGCTTATAGATACCTTTATCTCAAAAGCTGATAGGTACCTCAAGATGAATGAAGGTGAAAGAAATCACCACAAGAAAACGAAAGAAATAGTTCTACAACAAAAAAGCTTCTTTCTAAGCATAACACGCACCATACAAGGGCTGGCTCAAACCATCTATACATGCCAGGTTAAGAAGATGGAAGTGATTTTATTAGCAGGAATTGTCATATTTAAAGTCACAACAATAAAGGACTGGACGTATACAGAAAGACAAAACTTTTAGTCATGAAAAAAGTGAGTAAGTAGAAATGAGATTTGAATTTCGTAGATTCTGTAGAAAATCAAAACAGAACCAAAAAATCAACAGTTGCAACAAAAAATATGAAAAAGGAAGCCAAGGATAAAGTTCTTGAACAGATGCAACGACGCTGGCAAAATAAACCTCTGCATGGCCAATATCCAGAATTTGCTAATAAAATTGATGTTGATAAAGTTGGCAGTCATCAATGGTTACGAGCATTGGAATTAAAGTCTGAAACAGAAGGCTTTATTTTTGCAGCGCAAGGCCAGAATCTTCTCACTGTGAACTTTCAGGCAAATATCATACATTATATTGTGGATCCAAAATGCCGGTTCCGTGACAAATATCAAAAATCGATAGACCATCTAATCTCAGGATGTTTTAAACTTGCGCTAAGTAAATATAAAAATCGTCACGATAAACTGAAGAAGTGATTCTTCCATTGTGTGTTCCTTTTTAGACGTCGGGGGTCACCAATGTAGCTATGGGGGATGGTTACTGTTTAGTTGACTCGGCCTTGTTTCAAACTTAACCGATCTCCTTACAGTTTACAAATTTTATCCAGATTCATCATCAGAATTATCAGGTTATCATCAGAAGTTTGGTTGTCGGCAGGTTGGAATGTGTGGAATAGTGTAGAATAGTGTAAGAATAAAAATATATACATTTTTCACGTTAAAATAGAAATTTATTAAAAGGATAGAATAACCAGAATAGGTAGCAGTTAATGTTCAACGAGAAACAAGTAAAGAGTTAAAGGTATCAAGAGATGAAGAAATGTTCGTATTAGTAAATTGTTGGAAAGAGTTTATCCGTACGTACGTACGTATGTATATATGAGCGTTTGTTTGATAGAAATATCTTTGGGTGGAGAAGAAGAAATAAAATGAATCAGCAAACGAGAAAGAAGGAGAAAAAGAACAAATATCCGGGTCCACCTGAAGCTACATTTTAGCTTATCGTCTCTGCTGTTTCCATCCCTGGCTGACTAGCGCTGATCTGATCAAAGGCTTTATAGTCATTTTGATTTTTCGCACTAGATCGCTAAGTCTCTTTTAGTCTTGAAAATTGCTCCCATTAGTCAGAAAATCAATTTAACATCTACTTGCGAAATCCGGTTTCGACTTTTTGTTTAAGCACGAGGTCAATTCTTTTTTCTATTTGGGAAAAACCAGGATTTCACACGTCATTGTGAATTTTGTGAAAGGTTGATTTGAATTTTTAATTTCCTATCTGCCACAAGATCCGAGCCATAGTTACACTGAACCATATGCAAATATATCGGAAAAAATGTTAACAAACACCGGTATGAACATCACTCAGCACCGGTCACAGAAGTAGAAGACATCACAATTCTATGGGATTAAACCATCTTTATAGACAGGAAGTTTGAAGGAAATATGCCGGGCATCATTGTCAAAAATGGGAAAGAAAAAGCTTGCCTACTAATTTATATGGCTTACCCAGCAGGCTGTAACGTAGTAACCAAGGAATTTGAAAAAACTATTGAATTGTAAAGACATGAAAATCAAAATAGAAAATGTATAAATTGGAAACATGATTAGTACCACACACAGTAAGTGTGCTTGGACTGATAAAAAACAACACATTGGAAAAATCCCTGAAAATCTCAGCTTAAGAGAAATACAAAACACTGTCTTGATAAGTACAGCCCTTGACACTAAGAAGAATTTTCTCCATGTGATGCTGGTGATGTTATGGGAGTTAGAAAAATGAATAATGAAATTAGGTCTTAGTGCAGACTTGGCAGGGAGTGTGAGATCGAAATACTATTATGATAATAATAATAATAATAATAATAATAATAATAATAATGAAGGCAGTAAATACAAACAAGTTTTATATTTAGTAGATTCTGTAGAAAAGCAAAACGGAAGTCAAGAACCAACTATTGCGGCAAAAAATATGAAAAGGAAAGCCAAGGATAAAGCCCTTGAACAGATGAAACAACGCTGGTAAGACAAACCTCTGCATGTCCAATGTCCAGAACGTGCTAATAAATCCAATGTTGATAAAGTTAATACTTACCGATGGTTACGTGCATATATATATATATATATATATATATATATATTATAATCATATCGCACCAAGCAAGGCATTTTACTGCCACTGTGGTGCAGGGGATTACATAGGAAGAACGTTATGAGAATGAGTGACAGGTTATAAGTGGTGTCAGGAAGCGGGTAAGAGAAGGATGAGAATACTGATGAACATGGAGTGGACAGAGAAAGAAACATGAGAAAGAAGATGTAGGTTAATGAGATAGGAGATGACTATTGACTTTACATTTAAATTCTCAGCGATTGTAGCTGTCGGGGAAGAAAGTAAACAAAAAGGAATTCCACAGGCTGGAAGTGCGAGAAAAGAAGCTGAGGGAGAAGAATTTTCATTTACATTTTCTTGTTTGCATAGTAAAAGGGTTTATATATATATATATATATATATATATATATATATATATATATATAAACACACACACACACACATATATATATATACACTCATAACTGAGATTATATGATTGTTCTTTCAAGCTGATCACTTGAAATATTTTTTAGTTGTTGTTGTATATTCTGCAGACGAACATAAATTTTATTCTGAAATAAAGACAGCCCATAAAACCGTCAAATTGTGTATATATGCAATGCAATACACTTGTCTATTTCTCGTTAGCGAAGGCCAAAACCAAACGGCAGCCATTAGGTTTGACGTCACGAAATGGCCGCGGCTAGCTTAATGTTTGAGCGAGAAATAGCAAAAAGCTCTCGCTTGTATTTTTTTTTACTTAAATACAACTGCCTATGTAAATAATGATTCTATTAAGTGGTTGTTCTTAATTCTTTTTATTTTATTTCGTATTATCTTTGTTTTAAATATTTTATATATTTTAAATTTTATCGCTACTTTCTTTTTATTATGATGGGCGTATAGAATTTACGGAATACATGACATTTTTGTTTGATTTTGCGTTATTAACTTAAAACGTAATTTTCTGTACATCTTACGAGAATTTACTTGACTTTGGAATGCAATGTTAAAAAATAAGTGAAAACATATTATTAATTGTTGCCATGTGGTGTTTTCTAGCCTAGCTTAGATGGAGCACAAGGACGAAGGTTTGAAGGATCGAACTGCCTGCTCAGTTGATTTAGCTAGACCAGCATTACAACACGGTGAATTGTTTTCTATGCGTAGCTTAGATGTGGCACAAGGCCAGGAGTGTGGGACGCCCATTGAAAATCGAACTTACTACTCAGTCGTAGTTATTCTAGCACAGTTCTTAACCTGAGGGATACATGTAACATTATTCGGATTCCCGAAAAAGTTACTTTCTCACCGGTGTAATGTGGCTCCACTGTGTCTCTTCTAAAAATAATTTCACGGCTTCTGCTCCAATGAACTTAGCTCACTAGTGTCCCCTATATATGAATTTGATCGAGTTACAAGACTGGCAACTAGATCCCACCCTTTAAAAATAAGATGTAACATCAACTTCTATTCCCTCAGCTTCTTTTCTCGCACTTCCCGCCTGTGGAATCCCCTTCCCTATACTTGCTTCCCCGACAGCTACAATCTCCAAGAATCTAAATGTAAGCTCAATAGTCATCTCCTATCTCTCTGACTCTCATCCTTTTTCTCATGCTCTTTTCTCCGTCCACTCCACTCTCATCACACCAATATTCTCATCCTTCTCTTACCCACTTCCTGACACCCCCTATAACATGTTCCTCTTTCCCGTCACTTTCCCCCTATGTAACCCCCTGCGCAACAGTAGCAGTCAAACTACGTTGGGGTAAAATGATTATATATATAAGATATAGTTTTATGGTATGCTATATTCATGGGTAAACGGACGCAATATTAGTGTGAAGGCTTATATGAATATAAAAGTGAAGTGAAGGGGCTATATTATAACCTTCGTTGTCAGGTTTGCCGCAGGTTAGTGGCTGTCAGTCAGTTAAGTGCCATACGTGAAACACGCTTGGGCGATCATGTCTCAAAAGAGACATGACTGATTGAGCAGAAGATTATCCTGCAGTAGGTTGCCATTGATTTCTGCTGTAGACTGGTTACCAGACAAGGCTATAGAACCCAATCTGTTCTATTGTTTAACCCATAACTGGAAGGAAGAGAGGGATTAATACCTCTCCCAAGGTATGGGTAAGTGAATGCAATGAATTCAACTAGAATTCGAACTCGGCTCCCCGATTTAGAGGCCAGAATACACAGAAAACCGAAGCGGAAACTGCACTAGCCAACCTAAAATAGACAAAGCGCACAGGGCCAGCTGGAAATGCAATAGAGATACTGGCAGCCTTAGACGATTTCTGCGTAGACAAGACTGCAGAAATCATCAATGAAATCTACTGTTGTGGTGATATACCGGAAGGCTTAAGCAGATCGATTTTCATAGCCTTGCCTAAGAAACCAGGCGCCAACAGATGTGAACTCCACCGAACGATAGGCTTTATGAACCACTTGACAATACTCATCCGGTTTCTAATGAATGGACTGTACAGTAGAATTAAGCCAGAAATAGGACAAGAACAGTGCGGGTTCGTATAAAACACTGGATCAAGGATATCTATGCTCATAACGTTATCAGAAAAATAAATACAAATACAGAAGGACATGACTCTGCGTTTGACAAAATACGCCACAAAGATCTGTTAGAAGTGCTCAGTAACGTTGACATATTCGGGAAAGACATTAAAATAATCAAGAATCTATACTGGCTCTAAACAACCTGCATACATAAAGAAAATGAGTGCAGCAGATACACCCGAATAGAAATGGGTGTAAGACAAGGATGTCTCTTCTCGCCGGATTTATTTAGTATCTACACCAAAGCAATTCTGCGAGAACTAGAAAACTTGCCAGGATCCATCATTGGTAGTTACAATCTTAACAATACCCAATATTCAAATGACACAGTGTTGATAGCAGACACGGAAATAAAACTATGAAACTTCCTACAGAATTTAGCGAAGGAAATCAAAAGGAAAAGCCTAATAGTAAACTACAAGAACACTGAATGCATGGACATCAGCAAAAAGAAAACCCCAAAATGTATATTACAAGACCAGGATACTAAAATCAAACATGTACAAAAATTTAATACTCGAGAAGGGTTCTAATAGAAGAAGGAATGTGCGACACTGAGATCCAATGATGTAATGGGATGTCAAAAGATGTACACTAAAAGCTAATCAGAGTATTAAGAGACGAGAAAATTTTGTTGGAAACAAAAAAAAGCTTACTGAACTGTTATGTGATATCAGTTCTCCTGTACGGCAGCGAATGTTCGACAATCTATTCAAAGATGAAGAGACTTGAAGCAACGGAAATGCAGTTCTACAGATAGATACTGAGGATACGATGGACCAAACATGTGAGCAACAACAAGATTTTTAAAAAAATGGAAACAACAAGAAAACTCAAACATAACATCACGAAAAGACAGTTAAAATTTCTGGGTCACGTAATGAAGAAGATGAGCTTGGAAAAACTGATACTCACGAGGCGGATTGAGGGAAATATGACAGAGGAAAACAATGCGTAACTTACTTAATAGGCCTGAGCAAATAGATGACAGAACAGCGTTTTGGAGAAATAACAAAATGAAAGATATATTAAGAGCTACAAGGCACAATAAGTTGTGTACGGCTATGATTGCCATTTTCTTAAAGAGACATGGCATGTAAAAGAAGAAGGAAAACTATTAACAACAATGCATTTTACCAGTAAAAGAAATTACGAAATGACACATAAGGAGTTGATATGCAGTTGAACAAACAAACAAATAAACTAATACAGGCCCTAAGCCTAAATTCGTAAAACCAATTCTCAAGTGGGAAATAGCATTTTCAATCAGTGGGACGTCGTCTTAAATCTAAGTTATCTAAATTTATTTATAAATGAAACTTTGTATGTGTGTGTGTGTGTGTGTGTGTGTCTGTC
Organism: Ascarosepion bandense; assembly: GCA_037127315.1. Lineage (NCBI taxonomy): Eukaryota > Metazoa > Mollusca > Cephalopoda > Sepiida > Sepiidae > Ascarosepion > Ascarosepion bandense. Next base: position 2,571,622 of record JBBBDQ010000217.1, read on the forward strand.
TGTGTGTGTGTGTCCGTTACCTATAGACTCCGAAACGGCTGAACCGATTTTCTTGAAAATTTACACAGTTGTACTATAAGCGTCTGCGAGTGTTCTTAGCTATGTTTTGTGTCAATGGACCCCCTATAAATATCGAAGATCGATAATCGAAAATATCGGGTTATAGAAGGAGTGATCCGATTTTAATCAAATTTGATACACTCATAGCCAAAGACATAAGAAACGATATTCAGAAGTTTCAAGGTTACAATTCTTACAATAGTGCAGAAAATCGATAATATATATATATATATATATATAAGGCAAGATGTTTGTGTGTGTGTCTGTTTATCTGCCTGTATGTCTATTTTTTTTCAGCCATTTTATTTTAGTTTTTGCTTCAGGTTTGGCTCTAAGTAGGTATAATTGTAGTTATTAGTCTCAGACATGATACCATTTACTCAAAGGACTTATTTAGCCTTCAAAATTCAGTTTACGACTAAAAAAACTTATTTGATATCGATACAAGGAAATCAAAATTTGACTTACATCCATTCATTTTTTTTTTTCAGTCTACGGTTTTGCTTTAACTGGAAACAACTATTGCTTTTTATTTCGTGCCAACGTCCAAAGGGTCTGAGTTCCAGGACCATGGATTAGATTTAAAGCTTTCATTACACCCGAGCAACGCCGGGCTATACGGTAAATGATATACAATCTGAGGTGTATAGAAGGTCATTGCCTATTTCTAAGGTATATAGATGTCGTGCTGAATTTAAGATATAAGGTATATATTATCCAAGTTATCAGGTATATATAATCTAAGGTATAAGGTATATAGAATCTAAGTTATATATAATCTACGGTATCAGGTATATACAATCTAAGATATAGATCCTTAGGTATATATAATCTAAGATGTCATATATTATCTAAGGTATATGGGATATAGAACCTACGTTATATATAATCTAAGGCATCAAGTATATATAATCTATTGTATAAGGGATATATAAACTAAGATATAATAGATATAGAATTTTGGGTATATATTATCTAAGGTATCAGGTATATACGATATGAGATATAAGTGATATAAAACGTAAGTTATCAGGTATATATAATCTAAGGTATAAGGGATATAAAATCTAAGTTATAAGAGATATAGAATCTTGGGTATATATAATCTAAGGTTTCAGGTATATATAATCAAAGGTATGAGGGATATAGAATCTTGCGTAGATATAATGTAAGCTATCATAATCTAAGGTATAAGGGATATAGAATCTTGGGTATATCTAAGCTATGGAATCAGGTATATATAATCTAAGGTATATGGTATAAGGGATATAAAATCAGTGTTGTATAAAATGTCATTGTCTACTACTTTACGTTGTGTTGAATGTAAGATATATGACATATACAATCTAAGTATCAGGTATATATAATGTAGGGTATATATAATCTAATGCGCTAGGTATATATAATTTAGGGTATAAGTCATTGTCTATTGTTTATTGCTTTTTCTCAAAAGAGTGGAAATTTTTATGGAAATATAAAACAAACATCGAATAAAAATTTCAGGTAACACCATTTTTTCAAGAATATACTTAATAACGCTTTGTATTAAATATTTTCAGGTGATCCTTTCAGCTTTGAAACTGTCTGGAAATTTGTCGGCTCTTGTTTCTTTGTTGTAAAGCAGTAGTTATCAATCATTTTTCTGTCATTCCCTCCTACACCCAGTTCAACCATCCAGATTTCCCCCTTCATGTGTATAAGAAAAAGAGCAGTTAAAACACACTGAGACTATTTACTAATTTATTTTTCAAATGTACAAATATACTGATAAAATTATACTTACAGAGTAAACTGGATAGAGAGGAGTTTCTAACAACTAAGCATAGCCATAGCGAGCGGAACTTTTGTTTGCTCTTCTACTTCAGAATTAAATTAGTAACAAAGGTAATGCTGCTTCTTGTGCACCAGTGTATCAACGTCAGGGTTAGTTTTGTCAAGCGCGGAAAGTATGAGATTTTTTTTTATTTAGTAGGTAGTGTTTATTTATTTAGTTTGTTTTATTTAGTGTAGGTAGCTTCAAATTTTCTCCCAGGGGGAAATTTCCCCCAGTTTGGGAATCGCTGTTGTAAAGTATTACAAGCTTGTTTTGCGGGCCATTACCGCCACTTCACATTGAAACATCAATTTAGATACGATCACCGATCGTGCCTGATCAGTATCTAGATCGGTGACTGCATGGCAATACCGGGTGCTGTAAACTTAGGTGCATAATGGATAATATGTTCGCAATTTTTTAAATCGGGGAGCAGAAATCCAGTTACCATTGTGTTCAATATATTCACTAACGCGCAAATACTCTTGGGATAGGTTTCAGCTTGAGATTCAGTATTGTTTAACAGCATATCAACCTCTGTGGGTTATTTAATGCCAAAAATGTAGGATTTTAAGGATTTAAAAAAAAATGTTCGGTTATAATAAGTAGGTTAATTTCGTCAAATTTTCATAATTTTTTTTAGAAACTGAAAATGTCTTCTAGTTTTGTATTAAAAAAATGTATTGCTGGTAATAATTTTTTTCCTTCAAAAATGTGTTATGGTAATTTTTCTCTCCAAAATTTCAATTGTTGGTAATATTTTTTATTCAAAAATATCTTTTCTACAAATATTTTCACGGCTTCTGCTCCGATGAATTTAGCTCGCTGGTGCCCCTATATATAAATTTACTCGATCCACAAGATTAGCAACTAGGTTTCACCCTTTTACTGTGAAACCAATAAATTGTAAACGCAAATTCTACTCCAGCATTTCTTTTCTCGTATTTCCAACCTGTGGAATTCCCTTCCATTTGCTTACTTCCCCAACAGCTACAATCTCCAAGAATTTAAATGTAAAGTCAATAGTCATCTACTATCTCACTAACCTGCATCCTCTCTCTCTCTCTCTCATGTTCCTTTCTCCGTCTACTCAACTCCCATCACCCCAATATTCTCATCCTTCTCTTACCCACTTCCTGACACCCCCTATAACCTGTCTCTCTTTCTCATAACTTTCCTCCTATGTAACCTCCTGCAAAATAGTGGCAGTAAAATACCTTGCATGGGGTGATATGGTTATAAAAAACAATTCTATAAAAGTCTATTTTTAAAGTTTCATAGTGTTTTAATCCCAGTTTTGGGGGTTAAATGTTTACTCATAGCTAGGACCCTAAGAGGTGCTACCACCCCGTGTCAGGGTTGACATGGAAACAACAGCAACTAAGAGTTGGTTCCAAGCTCCTCACAAACCCCTAATCAGAGGCCTTGCTGTCAGATGCAGTTTACCGTCATACTTAGGACAATGGGAAAGTTTTCAATTCACGAATATTTTCCCCAGTTATGGGTTTTATTGGTAAAACTTGTACAACTAAATTATTATTATCTCCAAACAAACAAAAAATTCTTGCAAACCACAAAAATATGTTCTGGCTTTAAATAATCTGCAAAGTGTTGATAAGCCGTAAAAACGAATTCATCAATTATTATTTCAGATTCACAGTAAAATGAAGCACTAGAACTGGAATTGTTCTGATGAAAACATGAAATAAATATCGAAACAAAAACTCAGACCACCCAATAGATACTTTGATCAAATACGTATTAACTGCGATGTCTGAATAAATTGTCTGAAATTGTCTGAAAAGTGATCACCTCTGATCGCCTTGTAATGTATTGCAAGCGTATCTCGCAAACCATTACTGTTAGGTTTGACAGCCCCCACTGGTTGCTCCATTGCTTCTGAACATCGGAAAAAACTAAGTTTAGAAAATAACCATTGTCTAATGTTATATTTGTTTTCTATGTTTTTTTATATCAGTAAGCAGTGCTAATTTTACAAGTATTCGAAGAGAGCATTTGTAGCTAAAGCAAAGCCAAAAAAAAAAAAAACAACGTCAGGAAAGTTCATTTTGTAAGCGCCGCTTAGATGTGGCGCAAGGCTGAAAATATGGGGGTACCCAGTAAAGATCGAGTTCACTACCCAGTTGTAATAGGTTTTAGCGAGAAAAGCTTGCTAATAATTACATAATATCTAGGTACCCTACGAGTTCCTGAGAGGCGTAGCTAGTCCCAGCTTCTACGACTTAAGTTAGTATCTATGAGGCTGTTTAAGTATCAAAGAAATGACACCATTCTCGTGTTTACAACAGAATGAAATCTACTAAGAATTTTAATGCATTTTTTCTTCCGGATACTTTTTGGTTTCCTTTATTTTATTTCATAAACTTTTTTTTTACACTAATGCAATGGCTGAATCATAAACAGTAGACAGCAAACGAAAATTAAGCCTTAATATGTTTACAGATTCGTGCCAGGAAAACAACATACCGCCCAGCGTAATGTCGAGCCATTTTGCCTCGTAGAAGAGTCTGCTAGGAGAGTTCAGTTTCCACAGGTTGCTTCACTGTTCTGAACTCACAATAGCCATTTTACACCGACATTATCTGGGTGGTCAAAAGTCGTGTTTTACTGTGCCGCGGGTGCTCAACTACCTCGTAAATGTAAAGTGTTGTACTGAGATTTGTACTTAATTATGACGTCTCTTTTTGTCTGTCAGTCTCTCTCTCTCTATATATATATATATATATACATAATTTAATTACTTAGTTTTTCGTTAATGTTCAATTGTATAACTAGTTTACAAATGAAATATGTATATATATATATATATTGTCATCTGCAGACAGATCTGTATCGCTGTATCACAGCTCATAAGTACAGTTAGACATCCGATTGCTTTTTACCCAGGATTAAAATCCGACCGAATTGGCGTCAGTCGACGATTCTACCTCTGGGCTATGGGCGCTCAGTAGAAGGAAGCAGATATTTTAGCGTGTATATTATCATTATACACGCCCAATAGGTGAGAGTGTTCTAATTTATTGCTGAATGAACGATATCCGACTGACGCCAATTCGTCAGTATATATATATATATATATATATATATAGAGAGAGAGAGAGAGAGAGAGAGAGAGAAACCAATGGATAAGCACAACCATAAATTAATCGTTACTAACATCGGCAAAATCTTATATCATACGTTGCAAAACATTTATATTAATGAGAATCAGAATAAATAATAATTAATACTACTAATAAAATACAAACAAAAGAATCAAAGAGACTCTCTAATAAACTTCATCCCAATAATAATTTTTACGGACTACCGAAAATTCACAAACCAATTTGGCTTACGGCCTATCAGGTTGAATACACCGATTCTCGCTCGATCACCGAAGTTAAGCAACGTTGAGCCTGGTCAGTACTTAGATGGGTGACCACTTGGGAATACCAGATGCTGTAAACGTATAGTGACGGATGTGCGTTGTGGTGCAGTGGATATCGGCTCGGAAAGAGAAATCGGTGAGCCGAGTTCGAATTCCAGTTGGATACCCTGCATTCACTTAAGCACTGGTACCCTTGGGAAAGGTATTAATCCGTCCCTTCCCTCCAGTTATGGGTTAAATAACAAGGGTATGACTTGGGGACCCTGCTCTTAAAAGCGAATCACAATGAATCTTGATCCTCGGAAAGAAAAATGTTGTAAAAATAAAATAACCTTACCCAAAATCATTTGTTATGACCTTAAATGATCCCATAAGAATTGATAGGTTGTTAAACCTCGAAACAAACAAAGCAATTTAAATAAAAGTAGCCATCCAAACACACAAACCTGGCAGTGACTTTACGTTTAGACCCACAGGATTAGCACCAACTTAACGAGTAGACTCAGTCATCTATTAAACATTTTATTACAATTATTCGCTAAACATTTTAAAACCTACATCAGATACGATATCCACTTCCTTAGCTCTAAACTACAAAAATTATACCCAGAAAAACTCATGGTAACATTTGACGTGATGATAGCAACATGCCCAATGAACTACCTAAATATGCAATCCTATTCCGGAACAACTACTCTTTCGAATTCTATAGCAAAAACTTTATTTAAACCCTAGGTACCGCAATGTGAACTATAGTGGCACCAATTATACACGTCTATAGGCCCAGTAGCTGAAACGTGTCCATAAATGTTTGGTCGAAAAACACCTTTCTTTTGTTATTAGGTAAAATGTTGATTCCTTCTATTATCGCTTGATGTAAGAATAACCAAGGACTAAGAACTTGAACTCAGTTTCTCTGTTTTACTCGATTCGCCTTATCCATCAGATTTGCACCAACAGATTATTACATTTTCGATCGCTGTTAGATCTTTTATGGGGAAAAAACTTGTTTAATGAAAGCAAAATTCAAGAGTCCATCGAAGATTTCATGTCAAAACCTGCAGATTTGACTCCAAAACAATCGAAGAGTTGCCTGCATTACCATCTTATCGTAAGTAATGATAAATATATAAACAATAGAATATAACTGTGTTTGCATTTAAGAATAATTTTGTCAAACAAAAGCAATTATGACTCACTATAATATAATGTCGAAATGGAGACGAAGCTGCAGCTGTTTTGCAGTAAATTCAACAGACAGTCTTATGGAAACGTGCAAGTTTACATCATTCCAGATACTATTGACTGGTTACTCGTCTTGGCGGCTAGGCAATCCCGGTTGCAGCCGCCGGCTCAGACACATTGTATTTCTTCAACACTCACATAACATACTTATTATTTGTACTGCATTTTTTATACTGCTTTTTTTTTTTTGTTTTACAAGGTGAGGAGACTACCCGTGGAAGAGTTCTGCAGTGTTAGAAGCACCTTTTATGCATAAAAGTTTGTAAAAAAATTATTCTTAGACTTGAACAGGTTAAAATTGTACTGGTCGGGAAAATACCCTCTTGGGAGTCAGTTTCACGGAGCAGTGGTTGTGTGGACGTTAATTACAGTTTAAGGAAGAGAGCGCATAATCTGTCATGATCAACAGTCTGAAAAAGGCCAGTACCCTCAAACCCCCGGTCATCTTAAATTGCGAATTCGTGCCATCTCAACCATCAAGGGCTCCCAAATATTTCCGACTACCCAGTTTCTTACAAAATGTTAGCCTGTGGTATGGTTTTCAGGCACTTTCCAAAGGTGACGCACTCTAGGGCCCCCGGCCTATAAAGTCAACTTCCTGATAAATCGACTGCAATAAGATTCGAACCCTGGTCTCAAGATGGGAACGTTCTAACCATTCGGCCAAGCGCTCATCGTCAGATAGTGATGCAGTAGTCGTTAAATACACCAGGTATTAATATTTTATTCTTTCTCTGCCGCAGGAATTTGTTCAGTCAGTTAAGTGCCATACGTGATACACGTTTGGGCGATCATGTCTCGAAAGAGACATGACTGACTGGGCAGAAGATTATTCCGTAGTAGGTTGCCATTGCTTTCTGCGGTAGACTGGTTGCCATAGAACCCAATCTGTTCTGTTATTTAACCCATAACTGGAAGGAATAGACGAATTAATACCTTTCTCAAGGGTATTTGCGCGTAAGTGAATACAATGTATTCGGCTGGAATTCGAACTCGGCTCCCCGATTTCTCGTTCCGAGCCGATATCCAATGCACCACAACGCACATCCAAGGAATTTGTTACGTCACTGTTTAAGCAGACGTTTTCGTAAATGACAGATTTGAATAGAGAGAATATATGTTGTTTTAAGGATTATGATCCTCGCCAATTCAACGTGTTTTGATAAAACGATAGAGTAAAAGTAGTAATAAATTCATGACCGTGAAAATGCTTAAAGAAAAACAAAAAGCCAGTAAACCATTTCAGATATCATTATGCAAGGAAATGTTTTTGCATTCAAATTGGTATTAGGCAGCCAATGTACATAAGATTTACGGGACATATTTATAGTTATGTAAACAGTTTCAGAGGCTTCTATCTATCCTTATAAAAACAGATTGATAATATGTTCTGCGAAATTTAGATTTTATTGTGTAAACAAAGGGAAAGATATATTTTTATTCAGCAATATACCCAAAAGATATAGGCCACAGAAAAATACGCCACGCCGCATATAAATGAATAAATTTCTTTATTTTAAGATTATTTTATCTCAACCAAAGCGATAAAGACGCAAGGATTTACTGAAAATGAATGACAATACATTGAAAGAAATTGATAAAAACGTTACTGGAAAAAGTTCAATAAAAAGAACAGGATTCTTAAGTGATAGAAGATAATTATTAACTTAGTCAGTGAATGTTTTGTAGATTGTAAATGACAGGAAAGTAAGGAGATGGAAGACAGTCCCATAGCAGAGAAGACGTGAAGAAGAAACTATCAGAAAATATTTTTTTTTAATTTTACAGTGAAACACACCTGCCAATTTAGTCAGTTAAGTGCCATACGTGATACACGCTTTGGGCGATCATGTCTCGAAAGAGACATGACTGACTGAGCAGTTGATTATTCCACAGTAGTATGCCATTACATTCTGCGGTAGACTAGTTGCCAGACAAGGCTATAGAACCCAATCTGTCCTATTATTTAACCCATAACTGGAGGAAAGAAACGGATTAATACATTTCCCAAGGATATTTCTGCGTAAGTGAATGTAACGAATTCAATTGGAATTCGAAATCGGCTCCCCGATTTGTCATTCAGAATCGATATCCACTGCGCCACAACGCACAGCTAATTAGTAACTTGATTAAATTCATGAAGGAGATGTGCCCAAGAAGATAGGTCATCAAAACAATTGCCATGAAAATATCCATGAAAAATGGCGTGAGAAAGGCACGTTGGGGAGAAAGGACTGAAGCCGAGTCGGGACTGATAACATTGTCTGTTCTTTGTATTTTTTTCTTGACTAGCAGTATAGCACGGCGTTGCCCGGGTATAATGAAAGCTTTAAAACTAATCCATAGTCCTGGAGTTCAGACTCTTTGGACGTTGGTACGAAAGACTAAAAAGCAATAGTTCTTTCCAGTTAAAGCGAAACTGGAAGAAAAATGAGTGGATGTAAGTCAAATTTTGATTTCCTGGTATCGATATCAAATAAGTTGTTTTCGTCGTAAATTGAATTTTGATGGCTAAATAAGTCCTCTGCGTAAATGGCATCATGGCTGAGACTAAGAACTACAATTATACCTACCCCAAACCCGAAGCAAAAACTAAAATAAAAGGGCTGAAAAAAATACAGACATACAGGCAGATAAACAGACACACACACAAATATCTCGCCTTTTATATACATATATTATCGATTTTCTGCACTATTGTAAGAACTGCAACCTTGAAACATCAGAATATTGTTTCTTATGTCTTTCTCTATGAGTGTATCAAATTTGATTAAAATTGGACCACTCCTTCTATAACCCGATTTTTTTTATTATCGATATTTATTGGGGGTACCTCGACACAAAGCCTAGCTAAGAACACTCGCAGACGCTTATAGGACAACTGTGTAAATTTTCAAGAAAATCGGCTCAGCCGTTTCGGAGTCTATAGGTAACGGACACACGCACACACAGACACACACAGAGACAAAGTTCCATTTATAAATAAGTTTAGATAGATACTACAATACATGTGTAGTACATTTCGTGCCCCTAAAACTGTAGTGAGTCATGGGATAAAAGAAACACTAACTGTTCGGTGAATTCATACTTAAAACCTCTTATTTGGAAACAGTTATTTTACGATTATCAGTGATATTAAAGCGAAGGGAACACAAAATATCGTAGGTAGAATGTTGAAGTCGGATGTAATTTTTGTCTAGTAAATTGCCACCCAAATCAATTTTTTTTCGCCTCGTTTGTTTTGCCAATTGACAACGATATATTTCTGATCAAATCTCATCTAAGACAAATTTCGAAGAAAACTTGACTTTCCTTTTGATCTATGCTGCTCATCTATAATACGAAGATCTTTTACGGAAGAAATGAAAATATCCTTTTCTGTTATTTTGAGTGTAAAGTCATTCTTTTTAGACTAGGTATCTGCACTAGATCGCTAAAACAGCATAGTATGAAAAAAAAAGGCTCCAATCATAATAAAATCTAACTTATTCCATCAAAATGTTTATATTATTATTAAGCGGAAAGATTGAAGTAATTTTTAATTAGTTGTTAAATTTTTTAAATTTCTAACGTGTTCGAAATTTTAGCCGAAAATATTTTGATTTGAGTTATCCGGTAACCAAAACGTTACGACTGTTTGCAATGGAAAACGTAATGATTGTATCACCCATTTTTTTCCGGTGACAAACACATTAATTTCTCTCAAAAATCAAATAATTGTCCTATTTTAATAAAACTTTCAGTACTCATTCACAAATAAATAAAATTATTTTTGAAATTATTGGTTTTTAAAAATCTTAGTAAAAATTATTATTTTTTTACCTCTGTTACCCACCTCCACGTAAATCCATGAAATTTTAATAAATCTTATTTTGTTGCGGTGTATGGCCTTATTAGTTAAACGCAAGACTCATTGGGGAACATAAATCATCTATTTATCTATTTTTTTTTATTTTGGCCACTGTATCCGAAAATATGCTCCGAAGCTTAAAAGAAATAAATGCAATAAAATTCTAATATTATTTAATTTGATAAGCTTTTAATTACTTCAATAAATAATAAAAGTTAAGGACATTATATTCTGAAGAAAAAAATCAATTATTAATAAAGTTTTAAAAGAATTGTTTTCATTTTTTAATTATAATAGTTTATGAAGTTTCAGAAATAACTTAAAAATACTTTAAAGATTTGTTGCGGTTAGATTTTTAAGTTAATAATTGAAGATTATATTGCCTACCAAAAATTGGAATGTTTAATACAAATCGTTTGGCCTTCATATTTTTAAAATAACTAAAAATTATTTTGTGGATTTTAAGTTTTATTTATGGTAATTTCTATGTGCAAATTAAAAGGTCAGAGTTTCCTCCCTTACCCGAAAGAAATTGATACAATTTTGTCACTTGTGAACGCCATACACTTTTATCTCATTAATCACGAACATCTCAACACGTTTTGATATACTGCGGACATATCAAAAAGTTCAAATCCGTGATTAAGAAATAATTTTATTCTAAATTTCACGCTATAAATCAATAATACTTGTGTAAATCATATTAATTTAACATAAAATTTGTTAATTTTTTAAAAACAATGTGTCAAAGATGTATATTTTATTTTTGCAAGATTTTTTAAACCGTGAATTAACTTCTGTTTACAAATGTGCCCATGGCACAAAAATGGCGGCAAAATTCAAAGATTGAAAAACATCTTAAACTTTTATATTCCAATCAATATAATTTCTGCTTGAAATAAACCAAAGTATTATGCTTACTGGAAATAGTAAATTTAATAATTTAGTTTTCAATTAAAACTAAAATAAAAGGTTCAAGAAAATTCAGTTTAAAAGTTAGATATCCAAAATGAGGTGAGGTACCTATTTTAGATCAACTGAAAGCGTAGATCACATACATAACGTTGCTTTTTGGACGCGTAAGAATATAATATTTAACACACACAAAAAAGCTGAAACATATTACTTACGTGTCTATGTCATAAAGTAAGAGCGAAAATAAAAGGTTCATATGTCTTTGCTTGGTTAGAAAATAAAATGTTTAACCGTTATTATATCACGTTCATATTATATTAGAACTCGTCAAACAATCAAAAGGATGTTTTTTGTGTGCGCATAGATTCAGTATTTAGAAAATATAATATAAGAAAAGGAATGAAAAATGAAGAGATACTTAAATTTATTTTCACTGGGGCCAGCTTATAAAATGTCAGGGCTAAAGTTCTGTTAACAGTCATCCGGAATTTGTGTATAGATCAGCAGCCATTTTGAATAAGTCGGAGTGGGAGGTTGAAAGGTTAATTCATGCATGTAAAAAAGCATGAGAATACTGCGCCTTAATATATCTTTACATACAGAAAGTGCTTCTCTCTCTCACTCTCTCTTTCTTATTCTTACTACACTCCACATTTTCTCTGTTAATACACACACACATTTTTTTTAATCGTATCACCTCGAGCAAGGCCGTAATGCCAGTGATGTGCAGGGGGATACATAAGAGTAAATAGATTAAGTAGAAGAGAGTGAAGAGGAAGATGAACCAGTTAGAAAAGAGCAAGAGAAACATAGGTATACAGGTGTGATGACAGTTGCAAAAGTGGAGAGAAAGGAAAGGATATAGGGGTGGTGAAAGAACTAGGGTCAAGTGGTTAATAGATGAGTATTGACATTGCATTTAAATTCCAGGAGGTTGTAGCCGTCTAGAAAGCAAGAATATGGAAGCGAGTTCCACAGGCGGGAAGTGCGAGAGAAGAAGCTGAAGGAGTAGAATTGTCGTCTGCATTTGGTTAGTCTAACTGTGAATGGGTGGGACCCAGTTGCCAATCATGTCCGAGCGTGTGTATATATGCGCGTGTGTGTGTATGTGCATGTGCGGCTATATGTATTGAACACACACTTTAAAGTCTGTTCTTTGTGTGCAATGTATTAAAAAATGCGAAAAATATTTCAGTATATGTTTATTAATCTTGTTCAGTCTGACAAACGGTTTCACTACTGGAGCACATTAAGATCGAACGCTTCTAACCGGTGATTTGATCGAGGAGTTCTCAATAAAGAATATTTCCCAATAATCCACAAGTGAACCAGGCAAATCAAGTTTTCTCTAAATCTGACATGTTTATTTACTCTGTTGTCATTTATCTTATGTCTTGCTGCAGACACTTCGCATCACAAATGATGTCAGAAAGAAATTTAATGCAAACATAAGGTGATTTTTGCGCATCAATTTATCTATTACTGAGATATAATTTATACATAGTTATTCAGGGTAGTCTGCGGTGTGACATTATTGTAATATCTGATGAAAATACAAGACTAAATATTTCATACGTAAAATAACTGAGTATTCACTCCTACATTCCGTCAAATGAATATCGCTTCTCGATGGTATGTGGTTGCAATCACTTTCCTAGAACGTTCGATCTTCTTGCTGCCCCATCTTACGTCAGGCTTTTATATAACTTCCTGCTATAAGGTGTCTGACTTTAGTTGGGTTAACTTTCTGTTTATGTCGACTCACCCAACAACACTAATGCAGATTCTGCAATTATTGGTCATGTAGTGACCGTCTGAGATCAATCTACAAGACACAACGCTCTTTTGTTATTCTGTGGCGACACCGAGTATTAAACTTGTTTTGAATGAATACAGTACACATGGGTATCAACACTGATCAAGTAATCTTAGGTCAAATATTCCGTATTGAGATTAAGCTTCAATCTTATAGTGTTTACAGGCGTGAATTCCGTGATATATATATTTTTTTATAATCATTTCACCCCAAGCAAAGCGGTACTACCCCTGGTGTGCAGAGAGTTCCAGTGAAGAGAGAAAAGACAGAAAAATTCGGTACAGAGGATGTTGAAGAAAGGGTAAAAGAGAAGTGTCAGTCAAAGAGATAGAAGATGTCAATCGACGTTGCACTTAAACATCTGGAGATTGTAGCTATCAGCAAATCAAGCATGGGAAAGGGAGTCCCACAGGCGGGAAGTGTGAGAAAAAAAACTGATAGAGAAGAAGTGGCAGTTACATTTGCCTATTTTGACGGGAAAAGGGTGGGATCTCGTCCTGCGGCCTTGGCTGAGACAGAACTCACTACACCCCTCCAGTATTCCCTGGGCATTGAGAACCCTGGTGCAGTTTATAGCGAAATTCATAATCTTGTCAAATAGCTGAATACTTGATGCTTCGCCAGGGCTACCAAGGATGTTTTTATTGTGACACCAACACTTGGATGGGTTACCTCCAGGCCCCATTTTGTTATTTAACCCATAACTGGAGCGAAGTGACAGATTAATACCTTTCCCAAGGGTACCAGTGCTTAAGTGAATGCAGGATACTCAACTGGAATTCGAACTCGGCTCACCGATTTCTCTTTCTAAGCCGACATCCACTGCACCACAACGCACATGCGTCACTGAACGCTTACTGCACCTGTTATTCCCAAGCGGTCACCCATCTAAATACTGACCAGGCTCACGTTGCTTAACTTCGGTGATCAAACGAGAACCAGTGTATTCAACGTGATATGCCGTTAACCTAATTGTCAATCTGGTTGCACGAATAAATTCATGGAAACGATGCACCGGTCAGAACAGAAACCGTGAAAATACTTGTAAAAAAGACAAAAGAAAGACACATTCCGCTGGTGAGAAAGTGAATGAAGGTTAGCTGCCAAACCCGGACCAAATACACTGCAAATCCTATTTTAGATTTTATCGAAAACCCGGAGATGAATAGCAGGAGCACCCGACTAGGTATGGCAACTGTATTGAATTCCCGGAAAAAAAATTATAAATGTGTATGCGGGTGCTCAACTAGAGATTCTCCGGAGAAATTTACCCTGCTCATATTCCGTCTACTTTTAGATTTGGTACTGCAGTACTTGTACAATATCACTAATTAGCAGAGCTGCAATTTATCTTATCACTGAAAGTCTCTGGTTAATTTTACGCTCACTGGTAGAATCGTATAGCACACCAAAGTTTCAAGTCTTATAACTTCTGATACGTTTGAAACAAATGATTGTGAAATAAGGAAGTAGTATATTCACTGTTGGAAAAGTTCTCGAATATTCTTTGTTTTGAATGGCTGGAGACATTTTACATACGAGTGTCATTCAATAAATAAGGTAAATTTTTAGGTATAAGGTATTCTAATACAGATAGAAGCTTACTTTTTTAATTTTTTTTACTTTACTTTTTTTCAAAGGGATTTAATTTTTTTTGCAGATTGAAAAAAAAAACTTTCAGAGTTTTAGAGATTAACAAAGACAGCCGGTCAAGAAGCATGCTCTAGGATTGAACAGAAGTCAGTTATCAAGTTTTTGGTTGCTGAAGAGTGCAAACCAGTTGAAATTCATAAGAGAATGTCAACTGTGTATGGTGCCACATGTTTAATCAAAAAGATGTCTACAAGTGGGCTAAGTTTTTTAAAGAAGGATGGAGCCGTGTTGAGGATGAAGTCAGGCCTGAGAGGCCTACAGAAGTGAGGTCTCCTGAGGTGATCGAATCAGTCAATGACCTCATTCAGTCTGACAGAAGGGTGACAGTGGATGACATTGCAAGAATTTTGAGCCTATCTGTTCGGACAGCACACAAAGTTGTCCATGATAACCTTGCTTACTTGAAGATCAGCTGCAAGGCTTCACAAAGTAGCCTAAACGGTGCAGACCATCGACGAGCTGGGCTGGGAACTTCTCCCTCGACGCCCTTACAGCCCAGACCTTGCCCCTTAAGACTTTCACATGTTTGGTCCCTTGAAAGCGTTCAAGAGAGGCAAGAAGTTTGAAAATGACAATGAAGTCAAAAGTGCTGAGAGCGACTGGGTGAGACATCAGTCCAAAGATTTTTAAGCTGAGGAAATACGAAGGATTGTGCACAGATGGAAAAAGTTTGTGACACTGCTAGGGGACTACGTTAAAAGATTAAAAAAAGTAAACTTCTATCTGTATAAGAAATAATATCGAAAACGTCACCTTATTTATTGAATGACCCTCATAGGAGTCCTTATACCGAAAAATTCACCTTATTTATTGAATGACCCTCGTAGGAGTGCTTATACCGAAGAATTCACCTTATTTATTGAATGACCCTCGTACTTGCATTTCTCTTTGAAGAAATTTAACTACAAAACTGCATGCATTTTCTCTATGAATATTTTTGTCACAAATATGTTACAGTTAACATAATTTCACTTATATTTTTCTTCTAACAATTTTGTCATCGTGTTAATAAATCTTTGTTTTAATGTAGAAATGAAATATTTTATCATTCCACATTTTTAACATCCAACCTTCAACCTTCTGTGGGGAATTCGGACGTGTTTGGCGCAAGATCAAATTACCAAGATTCACCGAGATTTGCGTACTAAGTTAACCTATTTGTATTTGTGTAGTCTTTCTGTATCAGTTACAGTTTCATTATTACTACAATCTATTCATTACGTATGCACATCTTTGTAAATCCTTAGATAAGTATATGAATTCAGTTTCTCTCTCTCTCTCTCTCTCTATATATATATATATATATAGATAGATAGATAGATAAATAGATAGATAGATACATAGATAAAAGGAATGAGATAGAGAGAGAGAGAGAGAGAGAGAGAGAGAGTTTGGCAAGGATAAATTTTTCAAGATCTTCCAAATTGAATTGAGATAAATTTATCAATCTCTCTTGCTCTATCTCTCACTCTATCTCATTCCTTTCATCTATCTATCTATCTATCTATCTATCTATCTATCTATCTATCTATCTATCTATCTATCCCATTCTGTTAATCTATCTATCTCATTCTGTTCATCTATCTATCTATCTATCTATCTATCTATCTATCTATCTATCTATCTATCTATCTATCTATTCTTTGTTTTGAATGGCTGGAGATTTATCTAAAATTTCGAGATTTCCCTACTAAGTTAATCTATTTGTATTTGTTTAGTTTTCCTGTATCAGTTACAGCTTCTTTATTACTATACTCTCCCCTTCCTCCCACCCCTCTCTCTCTCTCTCTCTCTCTCTCTCTATATATATATATATATATATATATATATATATATATGAATATAGTTTGACAAGGATGAACTTTCTAAATCTTCCAAATATAATTGAGACTTCAAATCACGGAGATAACTTTATCAATTTCTATCTATCTAAGTCTAATATTTATATAAATGTATTCATTATCAATAAATGAATCAATCAGTCATTTATTGAACCAATCATTATCTATCTATCTATAAATCTCATCCTCTGTTTATAACTCAACTTGTATATTCATGCTAACGTATGTGAGGCTGAGTAAATTCCGACTTATGTGTTGACATATTTAGTATTCATACGCTTCTAGGCATTTTGTACGAGTGCAAAAAAAAAAAAATCGATTAAGCAGACTGCAATGCAAATCGTTTTTTTTTTCATATGTAAATGTCAGAACTGCCAACAGCGGGAAATAGCCAGTACCCTTTCTGAAGAAGAACAAATTCTAAGGCAGATCTTTTATTGCTTTGCATAATTTAATACCTATGAACGTCAGTTGACTTTAAAGAACATGTTTCCAGAACTGTTGCATTCACCTCCGTAACGCCAACTCATCACAAATTTTTCTGGTAATTGAATAAATCCCATGATGTTGTCACCATGAGAAAAAATGTTCCATAGTGGTTGGTTTCGGTAAAGTAATACCGAAATTCATACAAGACATATTGCATTAGGGATAGTTATTGTTGGGGATCACCCCTTTTTGGATACAAGAATGGACTCGCCTGATGTGTACATATTATCCTGTCTATACAGAGAGCAGTAGTTAAGTAATTCTACTCTACTACTGACAGTGTCAGCTCTCTGCCTTTGGACGGAGAGCGCTCTCTGCTTTCGAGCAGAGAGCACTAACACAGTCGTGGTTCCGCCGAAGTGTAGAATCACGACTGGGGAACGATAGACAAAAACTTTTGGCCGGACTATATGGCCGGGAAAACCCACATTAAAAAGACCTTGTGTCACATTTCACCTTAAGTGGGAAGGTTGCTGAATAGCATTGAGTAGTTGTACTCTACTATTGACACTGTCAGCACTCTGCCTTCGGGTGGAGAGCGCTCTCCGCCTTTGGGTGAAGAGCACTAACCCAGTCGTGGTTTTGCAGAAGGGTAGCATTACGACTGGGGAAAGATAGACAGATAATTTTGGCCTGGCTATATGGCGGGAAAGACCCACATTAAAAAGACCTTGTGTCACATCTCGCCTTAAATGAAAAGGTGGGTACATACCGTTGAGTAGTTGTACAGATGCTTTGTTGGTCAGTAAATTGACGCATATTAAGTTGGAGTTGTTTTGGATATAGACTCATTACCCGGGCATAATTCTTCACTACAAGACTGGATATATTGTTTCTACTAATAGTATTCCTAGTATTCCATAACTGACTAACGCGTGTTCCAGTTTGTATATTTTTGTTCAATATAACTTACATTTGCTATTTACATATCTGCTTTTTTTATTTATTATTTCAGGTGGTTTCTAAACAAGAATCCACAATAGTTATTTTCGCTATTGCGAAGAGATAGGAGCGTAGTTAGTGAGTTAATACAGATTGGTTTTGTATGTGTAATGAATGAACCTGAAAAATTTAATCGCAAACTGTTCCGTAACTGTCGGGTAAGTGACCCGACAAAACCACCAAGAAAACTAAAACTATGTATATATGAATTTAATTCCAAGTCCCCTTGTGTATACTCTTGACTATGTGATTCTGCATAGACAATCCGACATCCATAACACCGGTCGACATTCTTTTACCCTGAAGTTGCTGGGAAATGGGCACATGTTTTTGGGCTATTTTTCCACGCTGATTTTGAAAGTCAAGTCTGTTCTGCCTCATCACATCAGGTTGGCTCTCTATAGATAATGCTTTTTTTTTTCACTCAGAACAGGCCAAAAAATCTAATTTAACTGTGAAATGTCAGGACATAAAAATGTAAGTAAAACACTTAAAACGTTTTATTTTAGGCTAAAGTAACATATACGAGGAAAAAGCATCCTAATAACGTCTAAGTGTAATTTCAGCAATTTCAGTCTCTATTTTATGAACTAGAAATTCTTTATTGTCTGTAGATTTATTACCTGATGCCAAGAATTCCAATTTTCTGATCTAAAATACTTGGTGTTTTGTGATTTTGGTATAGAATTGATAAACTTTGTATTTTCTGACAATTTGATTGGGCAATCCTGGGTAGATAATTGTTATGGCGTAACCTTTTTTGTGGAATTTTTTAGGTAGAGGTTTCTGTTTGTGGTTCGAGTATTCTGCGTCGCCAGTGTTATGACTGAAGACCATAGAAAGATAAAATGGACTCGGATATAAGGTAGAATAGTATATTCTCGGGGAAAAAAAGGTAAATGCGGACTGGAGAGTACTTTCTCTCCCAGGCGTCCTGACTCATTCATTTACTCACTTTGTGGCTACTACTCAGTGACAGTATTTAGTCACCTCCCTACTTAAGGCAAAATGTGACACAAAGCTTTTTTTTAATGTGGGTCTTCCGGGCCATATAGCTCGGCCAAAAATATTTGTCTGTCTTTCCCCAGTCGTGATTCTATCCTTCGGCGGAACCACGACTAGGTTAGTGCTCTCTTCCTGAAGGCAGAGAGCGCTCTCCACCCGAGGGCAGAGTGCTGACAGTGTCAATAGTAGCAGAGGCAAGTCTACTACTCAGTGACTTTTCACTCAGACTTGGTAGCCATATTAAAAAGGTGTGGACGAGTCTATCTGAAGGTCGGTCCCCACAATAATACAGATGAAAGTGTTGCATAAGAATAAGTAATATATTAATCCTTATTAAAAACTAAGACAAAATAACATTTAATCAAACAGATATACAACAATTTATGAAAAATGTGAAGGAAACAAACATACAAAGTTTGTCCGTATAAGAACCTATTAAATACAAATGTTTTCATTTTTGTTCACTCAAACGGATTCTTCATCTTATAAATCCACAGACAGTGAAGTATTTCTCGGTCAGAAAGTAAAGACTAAAACTGCTAAAAATATATTTAGGATGTTATTAGGATGCTTTGAGCCGAGATCGAATTTCAGCAGAATCCATTGTATTCACTTACGCGCAAATACCTTTGGGAAAGGTATTAATCCATCTCTTCCTTCCAGTTATGGGTTAAATAGCAGGACAGATTGGGTTCTATAGCCTTGATCGGCAACCAGTCTACCGCAGAAAGCAATGGCAACCTACTGCGGGATAATCTTCTGCCCAGTCAGTCATGTCTCTTTCGAGACATGATCGCCCAAGCGTGTATCACGTATGGCACTCAACTGACTGACCATGTAGGATAAGTTACTTGAACCTAAAATAAAACGTTTAAAGTATACTACATTTTGGCTTAATTTGAGCAAAAAATGCATTATCTAAAAATAGCCCAGAAACATGTGCCCATTGCCCAACAACATTTTGGTAAAAAAATGCCGACCAGTTTAATTTTCAAACACTTTTGACAACAATAATAAAATAATTACTTACACTAGTGTCAATAACCTGAAACTATATATTATGTACATTACCAGCTATAATCATTAGGCCACCCCAGTGTTTAAAAAAATGATGTATTTCATGTATTTCATACAATTTTTTAGTATTTATTGCCAAGTGAATAATAGTAAATGAAAATAAAATGGTTCTTTTGTTAATGTTGCAGAATAATATGTGCCTCAGATGAATTTATAAATATTTAATAATTACCTATATTGCAGTTTCACCAATGAAAGAATGGAGAAAATTTAGGGTGATTCGGACGAGTTCATCTTTGTTTTCTTGCCTTGTAAAATTTTGCAAATAATCATAACAAAAGAACCATTGTATTTTCATTTAGAATTATCGTCTTAGCAATAAATACTAAAAATAGTATGAAATGCATCATTTTCTTTAAAAAAAAATCTAGGTTGGCCGATAGTGTACATATTTTTCATATTTATTGATTGACTTCTAATATTCCTCATTTAAATTATTCTACCAGTCATAAAATTTACAGTGAAGAACTGCCATGTCACGCACATTGTAGCAAACCACCCTCATTCCTTTCATATCCCCAGGGTCATATGTACGTTCCACGCAAGTAGCTTCTTCCGACGAACCGCAGCTTTGGGGAACCGATTCTCAAGAGATTGTTTCTCCGATAATTAAAATCTTAACCTGTTCAAGTCTAGAGTTAGTTATCTTCCACGCATATCCTCATGTGCTCTCACTCTTACTCAGTTTCTCTTCATCTTGAGTGGCTCTTGGGCCTTGTAGACTGTGAACACTGATGTAAAAAACAAAATTACGAAAACAGTAAGAATCAGTGGTCCATCTGATGACCAATTCTATTTCTAGCAAACGCTTGTTATATGAATGTATGAATAATTAAACTATAATTTCTCAGTTTTAACTTGACGAAGTGATCTAATCTATTAAATTTCCTTTGATTCCAATTCCGGTATCAACCTTCAGTGTGATATGAATAATTCTGTAATTTTCTCTTAGTATGGATAGGGTTGTGAGCTTTCTAGAGATTGTGACTTGATAAAAGGGTCCCTGCCTCCTGTGCTATGAACTGGTTATTAGAAGTAGATATGTTTGAATATTGTCTATCCTGCTCTCCTTCCAGGTTAATTGAACAGGAGTAGAGATATAAATCTTGGTTAGGATATAGTTTACCGGTTCTTCTTTTCTTTCTTCCAAAATCATAATGATTTTTGGGAGATCTAACTGTTCACCGGCTGCGACTCATCATTATGAGGGTACCGGGTTGGCAGTTTTTCTTGTTGCTGCATCAGTTTGGTTATACGGAGTCCGGTCCCTTAGAGAGGCTGCTCTCATGAAGAGTCGCATAATATATGATTACTTGCAGTGCCATGTCGTGCATGGGTAGGTGTCCCTTCATATATTTCCGGTAAACTACCCTGCGTTCAATTTATGATTTAATTTCAGTCACGTTCTGTCAAGTTTAAATTGTCATTGACGAAAGATAGTTATAATTATGTTAAGTATTTTTTCTTTTTTTCCTGAAAATACAATCTTCCTATGACTGATGCAGTGAAAAGAAATTTGAGAAAACCGTATAAAAAAATCAGGTACTACCGCCCCCCCCCCACCAATTTTCCTTCTCCAATATTCATAGTATACACTCCAAATTTACTAGCGTAGAATATTTTCTATTGAAACAAATTAAATTTTTTTCAATTACTACCAATGAATATTCTGATCCAGGTTATCATATAAATAGCCTTAATGTTTATATCCGGGAAAATCTGCAAGTAGCAAGCGAATGTGCCGTGAGTCCCTAGATGATTCTGTCATGTATTTTTTTATGTATTGAATAGGTATTCAATATGTATACACATTGGTTCCCCCTCACTGGAATGTGATTAGGTGATGTCAGCCATAATTATAGACTAAGGCGAGAACGTCCAGAATTCTACTACTAGAGGTCTATAGGTCTTCGACTCGAGATCTACCACTAGAGGTCTACGACCATTGCCTACGCCCACGTCTCCTGATACTGCATACGACGTGTACCGTAATTACGTCTACGTACTAGATTGTTCTACCCGGTTACATTAGCCTAAACCGCTTAGCAACCTTGAATGTTATATATATATATATATATATATATATATAATGGTGTTACCCCATGCAAAGCATTCCACTGCCACTATAGCACAGGGGGTTACATAGAGAGATTGGGTATAGGAAATGTCAGAAGGAGGGTGATAGACGACTTAGGATGTACATAGAGGGAGAGTTGGAGAGAATGGGTGTGAGTTAATGTGTTAGGAGGTGTCTATTGACCCTACATTTAAACTCCTTTGGCTTGTAGCCGTCGGGGAAGCAAACATGCGGTAGGAAATTCCACAGGCGGGAAGTGCGGGAAAAGAAGCTGTTGGAGTAGAAATTGCGGTTACATTTCATCGGTTTGACTGTAAAAGGCGGGACCTAGTTGCCAATCTAGTATCTCGTGCAAATTCACATTTAGGGGGGCCCCAGTGATTTAAGTTCGTCAGAGCAGAAACCATAAAAGTATTTATAGAAGAGGCACAGGGAAGCCACGTCATGTCGGTGAGAGAGTGACTGCAGGCGGTCAGCCAAGTCAGTATCAATCACATTAATCCCTTTCCGGGATATATCAGTTTTCGACTTTCATTATTGCACCCTGTTCGCTTTTTCTCTTCCTTTTGTCTCTCCCTCTTTTTATCAAAACTACAGTATATTAAACAACATTTCTAATCGTATAACTATATTGTAGTTGTGTAATCTCGAACTTGAGAATGCAAAATAGGTATTCACAAAAAGGGTAGTGTTTAGTTATCTGAAACTTAAAGAACGCAGAAAGAGTTCTTTCCAAACAAAGTGTAGATCAGTAATCTCAAACCCACAAAAGTTCTTTCCAAATAAAGTGTATATTAGTAATCCCCAAAATTGAAAAATGCAACACGAATCTTTTCCAAACAAAGTGTAGATTCAGTAATCTCAAATGCAAAAAAAGTCCTTTCTAAATAAAGTGTATATTAGTATATCTCAAACTTGAAAAATCGTGTATGGGAAAGTAGTCTAACACAAGATCCCCCCACCCCACCCCGAGTTTTCTTAGCAGCCATATTTATATTTCCTCAACTCTCGTGGTCGCCGTGAATTTGCGGCACTTTGTCTTCATAAAAGCAATATGGCTTCCCAACGAGATTCTTTTGCGCGCGGACGTCCGTGAGGTGAGTTTTTTTTTTTAATCAAACCACACATATTTCTATCGCTCTCTCTCTACCTTTACATTCATGAGTAAACATTTCTGTGTTTGGTGATTTTATTGATCATTGTAACAAATATTTATAATATTACTGATGTTGCCGATATTCAGAAGTAACATTTTTCCGATTCTCAGTCTCACGTAAATAGTGGATTTCCCTATATGTTTTCCTCATAAATATGATCAATATGCTTCCTTACTAAACTTAAATCATCTACTAGATATTGTTGAACATCGCAATTGTGTTCTCTTTGTAATTCAGATCCCGCTGTAATATCTGTTGAAAGCTCATTTTATTCGTCTGTTACTGTTGTGGTATCTCCCTTTTGTATATGATAATGGACTCGACTGAGTGTACATATACTCTTGCTATAGAGAGAACAGTAGTTGCAGTTAGCGAGAGAGTAATCATAGAGATCCGTGTGAGTTATCGGAGATTACCGGAACTGATATGTAAGTTACCGAGAGATACCGAAGTTACCCAGAGACTACCACATCAGAAATCAGATTAGCTTTGAGCTCCACTCAGCTAGAATAATATACACGGATATACCATTTCCAACGACTTCACTTCAAGACTTGTATGTATTTATTTCTTACTAATAGTATTCCTGGATTTACTAACCCGCGTTCAAATTTGTATATTACGTTCAATATAACCTACTTTTTTTACCTCAATATCTGTTTTGTTGTTCATTATTTTGTGCGGTTCTTCACCCGGAATCCACAACAGTTACACAGGAACCTCCTATTCACAAGACATCTCTCCGTTACTAGCATACTGACTGGATAGATTTCGGGATTATTTTTTTTACTTGGATTTTTTGGCCTCACTCTTTCAAGCTACTTTAAGTGGAACGATTACCTGGAATCTATAGCTGCATCTACCGCTAGAAAGGTTTGCACTCTGTGTCATGTCCGAAAGATTTTTTCCCGTCAGAATCCATCTTAATCATTTGTAAATCTACCATTCGTCTTTGCATTAAATAATGTTGCCATGTATGGTCGGGTTTCTTCTGCTATTCATCTGGAAAAGAATACATTTGAAACGTAATAGGTTTTGACTTGGTAGTTTCCTTTCAGTTATTTTCTCACCGACGTGATATGGTTTACCTTTATTTTTTCTATAAATATTTTCACTATTTTTGCTCTGATTAGCTTCTTTTTCTGCTGCTCTGACCACATGAATTTACTAGTGCTACTAAAGTGTCATTCACATCCCAGCTTTTTTTTTAAATCGTATCACCCGGAACAAGGCGGTAACGCTACTGATATGCAGGTGGCTACATAAGAATAAAAAGATAAGAGAGGCTACATAAGAATAAAAAGATTACATAGAAGAGATTGACGAGAAAGATGAGCCAGTTAGAAAGGAGCAAGAAAAGGATGGGATGTGATGACAAAGGAGAGAAAAGAAAAGGATATACAGTGTGGTGTAGAAAGAACTAGAGTCAAGTGGTTAAGAGATGGGTATAGACATTGCATTTAAATTCCTGGAGTATATGTATATAGATATATATATATTGATGCATGTTTCATTTAATAATATAGACAAGTTTTGTCGATTTATTTTATGTTATTTTTTCATATCGTCTGATATAGCTTAATAGCATTGTAGTTGAAAGAAGAAAAGAAAATCATAATAGTGATACATGTTTTTTATTTAATCCTTTCTGAGCTTTCGGTTTACATCAGCCATTATCAATGATGACAATTGTATTGAGTGTATTAAGCAGTTTGCGGACGACCGATAGTAGCAGTCGTCTATTTTGTTTGTATGGAATATTTTCAAAGCAACGGCGAACACGTGCGTGTGAGCTGGAAACGAAAATCGCACTACAGCTTGTGACGTCACACGTGACCACGCAAGAGTGCAGGCGAGAAGTATTAAGTATGGAAAGCCATTGAGATAACCAATCGCTTCTGTTATCTTTTATAAACATTTGAGAATGTTTGTGGAGATTACGTAGGTAATTTTCATCAGGGTAGATTTCAACTGTTTTATGCATATGGCTTCGAGTATTTTTAGTTTTTGTTTATTGTTTTCATGCTTAATTATGGTTGTGTTTTCGACGAGGATTTCACAGAATTGTGTATGTAGCCTGGTATGTTGTTTTAAATGCTTAAAGATGTTAGAATTATCGTTTGAATGTAGTGTCAAACGTTGTGAGAGCGAGTTTGTGGTGTGACCAACATAAATATTGTTTAAGCCGTTGGAGTTACAATCTCCCAAAGGGGTCTTGAATTTGTAAACTATGTTGATTTTTTTTTCAAATCGCTAATCGGGGAGAAGAGTCATTGCGAAATAATGATTTCGATATACTAGATTTATGTAACACCCCAACGGACTGTCCGAACAATTTCTCCGGCGGCCGTTCTCCACTCGGAGTTTGTTGAAAATGTCGGAGCCTCAAGATGGGCGTACAAGATTGAACTATAAGGAACGAACTTCCACAACTTGGATGAGTTGAAAGGATGCGTTATTTCGTTTAGAGTTAGCCTTTTCGGTTGGGGCAGGCGAATGTGACACACAGCTCTAACTCTAATTAATGGAGATCAACAAATCCGAACTGACCGAAACAAGAAGAACGGAGATTCTACTCACTCAACTGACTGACTCACTTAACTGACTCTCTTACTCTACTCTACTCTACTCTCCTGATCTGACTCGGAAAAATTACCTGAATTTATTTGAAACTGATCCAGAAATCCGGAAATCCGGAAATGCTTTAGACCACCGGTGATAAACATTGGCGACTGTAAGTCTGAAATTTCAGTTATCTTTTTTTTTTTGTCTTAATAAAGCTTCCGCCGGAAAATTCTTAATGTGTGGTCAAGATACAGTCAAAGACAGCCTTTGACCTGGTCATTCAAAAAAACCTATTTCCTGAACTTTATCTTTTATCACATTAAATCACCGAGTCAAGAGTCAGATATTTACCGGAAGGGCGGTAGGATTTAAAACAGTAATCGGATACCGTTGTCTCTTCCACAATTTTCCTCATAAAAGAAAAAGCGTTTATTTTTTTTTCTCTTCTTTTTCACTTTTGTTAAATATGTTTTTAAACTATTTTCTATTCTTAACCATTTTCTATTTTAATCTATTATAATAAAATACATATTTTACAAAGCACCTTAATATACGCCTAGTTATCGTGTCACATTTAGAGTAGTATATGATAAAACTTAATTTTTTTGCTAGGATCTGTTGTAAATATATTAGTACTTACTAACTTTTTTAGTATATTTTCATGTTGTTTATATACACTATATATATATATATATATCCAAGTATGCGTGTCTGCATGTGACGGCTAACTAATACATGATGTAGATGCCTGCTTAGGTGCATTTGTGTTTGTTTCGCATACACAGAGCCTGCCTGTGTATGACGTCCATCACCGCGGCCGTCCCATATCCAAGCCCGGTTCCCATCGGCTGATCGTCGAGTTTGGCCTAAGTCTTGTCTCTCTCAACGTTGAAATGATCGATCACATTACTAGCCTGGTCCGAATCGTCGACTGGAATCGATGACTTGCTTTGGTTCAGTTTGAATAAAGTCACATGAAAAAAAAAATTGTGTAAAAGAAAACTATTTATATACAATTCAAGGATACACACACATACACACACACACTGGTCTCTTCCGTTTCCGGTCTGTTCCCGTTGTCTTTTCTACTTCACTGGCATGCTGAACCATCTCTATCTTTTTTCGGTATTCGGCCGAACTATCTTTTTCTCGATGGCCGGCAGCTCTCCACTGTTCGGCTTTCTGTTCTTTCTATGGCACACTGCGCAAGGCCTGGGGTGTGCCATGACATTCTCAGGGATTGTCAGCGTTCCTTAAGCAACAAATCAGAGATCTGCCTGAAAATATCAAAATATGGGAGAGCTCCTTCTCCTTCTTGGGAATTTTACCTGGGCTTTCTCCTTTTAGTGATCTAATAAAACTCATTTCCTTCCTACTTTGTGTGAATGCCTCTCAACATCACTGCCCGATGGGCGTGGAACGTCCCTCTACATTCTCTTACATTCCACCTGGTCCGTCTTCTATTTGGTCATCTGATCAAATTCGTCCGTTAGGGTATAGGCGCGGTCTAAACAAAACGGCCAAATTTTGATCATCGTTCCAAAACTGTATCTTATCGTGCTTTTGTGTGTGATCGTTTTTGCACTTAGGTCTTATTATTTCAACCCTTTGGAGAACAAATGACAGAAAAGGGGACGATCGCTTGATTTGGGACGTCTTATCTCGTTTCAACAGACGAAAAATTTAATTACCACTCTTTTCTATTTTGTTTTAAAAGCCTGTCTGCTCTTAAAAGTTAGTTCTTATCAATTGACAAAAGTCGCAAATTTTACACCGTTACTCAATGGTCGTAACAATATTATCTATTTCCTGAAGGTTCTTGGTATATGCCATCATTTGATTTCAGTCCTGATCAAAACCAGATTGCTCTTTTGTTTTGCCTTTCCGGCAGACGAACAAAAATTTAATGATCATTTTTTCCCTATTTTCTTTCGTCCATCAAAAATTAGTGTCTTTCTGTCTTTTGTTTTTTTCAATTTACTAGCGTCTTTTCAAGAGTGTCACATGTGGTTTAAGCTGTAAATATGCTGTGCGTATCTAAATGACAGCTTCGTTTCGGATAGCGCATTATCCAGTGTGATCAACTGTCTAAAATTACCCAGTACACTTAAAGCCTTGGTCGCGATGACATGGCGCTTCATGCTGGTATAACCATCGACGGCTTCCCAATGAGTTCCGTCTACCCAGTTTCACTGACAAAGCTTGGATCAACACGTGGTATACGTTGCAGGCACTTTCGGATGGTTCCGTACACTGGGATCGACAAGAAGTCTTACACACACACACACACACACACACACACGAGCGTTTGTGTGTGTGTGTGCGTGTGCGTGTGTGTGTGTGTGTGAGTGAGTATAATTTTATAAAAATAACGAAGTAGCAACATATCTTTCTTTAGATATCCGGGTTCTTAGTTCAAATAAATCAGCCTGTTTAAACAACAGGAAGCGCGGGCAAAGTAATTTAGTTTTCGTCTTTCAAAGTCCAAATTTAAAAAAAAAAGAAAATTGACGCAACGTATTTCGTTTATATTTTTTAACAGTTTTTCTTTCCCTTTACGGAACCATTTATAGCTTCATTAGTTGGTCTCGTGATGGAAGGGGGTGTTTCTTTTAATTTTCTTTTTCATTTCTCAGTTTAGTTAGAAATAGTAACCATTATGACAAACTGCAGGATATGAAATAAGAGCTGAAAAGTTTCCGGTCCAAACCACTTCCGAAAATAATTGACAAAAGAACCACACCAAATACATCAATTATTTGCAATTATTTGTTTCAAAATTCTTTCCAAGTGAGTCCGTAAATATTACACACACACACACACACCACACACACACACACACACACACACACACACACACACACACATATGTTTAGGAATAGACTTTCTAGGCATTAACCCGATATATTTCTTATTTATTTGTTTAAACGTTATCATTTTCTTACTAGATTCTCTGTTATTATTTATAAAAAAAGTGTACGATGGTTCAGTCAATTAAGTGCCATACGTGATGCCCGCTTTGGGCGATCATGTCTCGAAAGAGACATGACTGACTGGGCAGAAGATTATCCCGTAGTAAGTTGCCAATTCTTTCTGTGGTAAACCGGTTGCCAGCCAAGGCTATAGAACCTAATCTGTCCTATTATGTAACACATAACTGGAGGGAAGAGACGGATTAATACCTTTTCCAATGGTATTTGTGCGTAAGTAAATACAAGGTATTCAACTGGAATTCGAACTCGGTTCCCCGATTTGTTGTCCGACCCGATATCCACTGCACCACAACGCATAAGTGTTATTTGTTTTTGATTTTGTCGAATGCACCATATAGTAGGGTCAGTTTGTCACTGTCTGTGAGAAACAGAGCACCATGACTCCATTCATTCTGCTAGAAATATAGAAACGGCATGCTGTACTGCTTTGCATTCTCGCCTAAAGCTCTAATACAAACATTTAAGAGTGTTTCGGTGTCAATGTGAGGACAGTTCAGTGTGATGAAAATCAATTATCTAGTCAACGTCATGGAGTTTGAAGTGATCACTTGTGATTTCGACATTATGTCTCGATTCATCTTCCCACAGAGCATCAGACTCAAACGGAGGTGGAAATGCTGTCCTGGGTCAAGCGGGTGGATGCTGGATGACACTGTGTAGTAACAGAACTCTGTACTATGCCGCATGAACAGGAGAACCCAGTCATAGCTGTCAGACAATACCTGAGATCACATCTCCTCTTATATCCGTCCACCTAACTCCGCAGACTAAAACCCCCTTGGTTATTACTTGCGGGGCTCAGGTGAGTGAGAGACCAATAA
This sequence comes from Ascarosepion bandense, assembly GCA_037127315.1. Taxonomy (NCBI): domain Eukaryota; kingdom Metazoa; phylum Mollusca; class Cephalopoda; order Sepiida; family Sepiidae; genus Ascarosepion; species Ascarosepion bandense. The sequence goes on from JBBBDQ010000217.1 coordinate 2,601,329, forward strand.
AACCTCTTCTAACACCATAGTTGAACTGAAGCTCCTCTTATATCTGTCCACCTAACTCCGCAGACTAAAACCCCCTTGGTTATTACTTGCGGGGCTCAGGTGAGTGAGAGACCAATAAAACCTCTTCTAACACCATAGTTGAACTGAAGCTCCTCTTATATCTGTCCACCTAACTCCGCAGACTAAAACCCCCTTGGTTATTACTTGCGGGGCTCAGGTGAGTGAGAGACCAATAAAACCTCTTGTAACACCATAGTTGAACTGAAGCTCCTCTTATATCTGTCCACCTAACTCCGCAGAAATAAATTTTTATTAAAAATATAATCAGTTTGATAAAATTACTGAGCACCATTAATATAAAGAAACGAGCAGCATAAAATTATGATGTCAACATTAAACGCAGCTTGTCTATTTCCTGTTTATTGTGATTGACTAAAACAACACGGTCTTTAAAAAATGGGGATAACAAAGACGATATTATATCTGTCCCTTGGCGACAAATAACATGTTAAAAAAATGATTTAATAACTTCTAAAGAATCAATATAACTAGGATTTACTTGAAAAAAGAATTATTTGAAGGTCAAATTATATGTGACGCAGAGACGAAAAGATACTTGCCTAGAATATACTGGGCGATCCTCCTACTCTCCCTACCAAAAACCAGTACTCATAAGTGTTGTAATAAATTCTATAAAGTTATAGTTTTCAAGAAACTTGGTGGATTTATACGTCAGTCTGTGAACGACAATTCCTGAAATTTTTAGTTAAATTTGTCTTTGCATAAAAATCACGATTTTTCTAAAATATGCTCCAAATGGGCTCCAAGGGTTTGGAGGCAAACTTGCAAACGTCGCGCAAAATTATCAGTTATTCGGACACACTTCTCTTTGGGGATTTCTTTAATTTTTGCTGTGATTTCTGCTTTCAGTTCACCAATCGTTTAAGGATTATGTTACTTATTATCCTTGAGATACCGACACAAATAAAAATCTAGGGGTTTAAATGCAATAAATGCAGTGCCCAGTAAATCCAGTGCCCAGTGTCTCTCCTGAAATCGCTCTTTCAGCCTGGCTAGGGTGTCATTTGATGTGTGTGGTGGGGTGGGACCGTCTTGCTGGAACCCTTCTTCATCTTGATCTTTTTATCTGCGTCGTTCCAGTAATAACAATTTATTAACATTTTTTTTCGCGGAATCACACTGTATCTATATACTAGGTTGACTTGAAAATTCTTTTTGAATTTCAAGCTTTAATTAAGAATTCAAAGGAAGTTCAGTTCCTAGTTTATACTATTTGGCTGGTCTAGAGGCAAAAAAATATATATATCATTGCACACGTTTTCATCCTCATTTACATTGTTGAACCTCGGTCCAAGCAGGAAATAAACCACCGATCGGAAAAAACGGAGCTCCCTGAAAGCAATACACTGCGCTTCCTCGGCCTCACCCTCTCTTCCGACCTCAAGTGGAACCATTACATTGAATCAATCGCTATATCCACATAGCTTCGGACGCCCACTGTTTACAAGAATTTTCTCTAGCAACAAGACTGGCAACAAGTTAAATCTACCAATTGCAGTCACAACTTCTACTGTATCAGCTTCTTTTTACGCCTGTGGATTTCCCTTCCGTATACTTGCTTCCCCGACAGTTACAATATCCAGGAATTTAAATACAATGTCAATTCTCATCTCTTATCCTCTTAACTCCCGTTCTTCCCTCACCCTTTCCACATCACCCCGTGTATGTTGTTCTTTTACCTTCGCAACTGTCATCACACCTGGATTCCCATCCTTCTCTTACCCTTTCTCTGACACCCCTGTAACCGGTTCGTCTTTCTCTACGCTCTCTTCATACTTAAACTTTTACTCTTTTTTTATGTCCCCCCTCCCCACTCAGAGCATCAGTGGCGGTACTGCCTTGCTTGGGGTGAAACGATTAAAAAAAGCGTTAGCCTGCTAGTGCAAGGTCTGGATTGTTGGCAGGTTGAGGCTGTATATCATACCACCCGAGTTCCTCAATTATTTGACCACATTAGCAATGTACTGGGGGCATTGCCATTCTGTAGGAGGGCGTTGCTTCGATTGACCAGTGTTCCGTGGATGGCTTTGAAATGAATCAATAATCGCTGCATGTTGTGCATAAAGGTAAGCATTCACAGAATGACCCTATGTGACAATCTCAAAGTGAAATAACACCTCGAAATTTCAACAAACGCACATAACTATGTGTTCAAAATGCACTTGTTCTGAAGACTTTCGAAATATATTCTCTAAGGTGGCGTTTATTTTTTTGTGGCTGTCATTTCCTAAGCTTACCAAAGAAACAGGCTTCGTATTGTTCGGTGAGGACTGAACCCATTACTATTTAGTAACATTTACGATAACCATTGCTGCAAACTGACTCGCCATCGATTTGTATATATTTACTATTATTACACCAAATATTTCCACATGCACACTCACACGCATATATATATATATATATATATATATATATATATATATATATAAGATTTGGGATCAACCAAAGATACTTTTAAGACAAGATGGTTGAATCACAAGCCTACATTTAAAATAGAAAACTTAAAAAATTGTACAGTATTGGCTATCCACGTGTGAAAACTGAAATTGAAATATGGAAAAAACCTAGATATAACGGGTAGTATAATGTAAACAGCCAAATCTTAAAACTGTGGCAAAATATGTATACTATGTCATGAAGAAAAGTTAACTATTATGTTATTCCAAAACAAAAATGAATTACTGAATGAAAGAACAGAAATTATGTCTAAGTGTAAACATACCATGAAATACCTATTAGGATCATACAACCATAGATGAAAATTTCTTCTAATTTTGAAAATTTCGTTTACAAAAATCCTCGTTGCGTGAACTTTCATAAAATCCCTGTTACGTGAGCGTTCAAAAAAATCCCCGTTTCGTGAGCTTTGTAAAAAATGTTAAAATCAGTTATCGCAAATCACCTGAAGATGCCACATGGTAAAACGCATATATATATATATATATATATATATATATATATATATATATACAAACAAAGATTTGTACCCACAGAATAAATTAATAGCTTTAAATAAAACAGACGTCATTTTAATTATCCCAACCCAAGCAACCTGTGGAATTGTATGTTTACACCTCACTTACGTTTTAACATTTACTGATTCAAGTTTATTTTTAAACGAATTCCATCTTGCCCCAAGTTTGGTAAGTAACCCTTTGTTTTTTGTGCTTTATTAACAATTTGAAATTAAGCCAAAGTAAGCCCTTGAAGAAGTGTTGGCCGAAAGGTTCCTCGGGTTTGGATAATTACAATGACATCTGTTTTATTTAAAGCTATATATATATATATATATATATATATATATATATATATATTTAGTGTATCGAGGCAGCAGATAATTTTCTAAACATATACTGTTAAATATAAGAGACAATGAATGTCTATTGTGTTTAATCCTGAGCCGTTCTTAACATCGTATTTTGGCTTTAATTTCACGTGAAAATAAAGACAAAAATGTTTAAATATCTCTGAAGATGGCTCATGTGAGCCGAAAGCTTAGAACTAACTTAAAAAATTGTCTAAATGTTGGAGTACTTTTGCCTTTATTTTCACCTGAAATTAAAGCCAAAATACGATATTTAGAACTGTTCATGATTAAACAAAATAGAAAATAGACATTCATTGTCTCGTATATTTAACAGTATATATATATATATGAAAAATAGTATCTACTCTGGAATTTACGCATCGTTCTTTCAGCAATGAATTTGAACACTCTCAGTTATTGGGCGTATATAATGATAATATACACGCTAAATAGTGTGCCTCCGAAGCTCAGAGGTAGAATCGTCGACTGACGCCAATTCGGTCGGGTTACAATCCTGGGTAAAAAGCATTCGGCTGTCTAACAGTATTGATGAGCTATGATACAGCGAAACAGATCTGTTTGCGGATGACTATATATATATATGTATGTATATATGTGTAGCCTAATGTTTATTTCGTTTGATCATGTTTCTCGTAGCCTGTTCACTCCTCTCATGCTGTCCGGCTTTCTCATGTCCTCATTTTCTCTATGATTTCGATGAAATAAACCCATCCTCTATCCTTTATAGCACACGTTCATATGTTCCGTTGCTACTCGTTCATCTTATTCCTGTACTTGACCACCCTCTGAAGAACGCCAAAGTGGCTTACTAATGAATGAAAGATGTACTCGTCTAACCTGGCAATAGACAATAAATTTTCTATTTATTTCCGAAGGGCATTTTCTGTCCTCATCTACGCTAATCAGAAAGAGCATAGCATCTGCACACGAATGTTATGGCTGCCAATTTGTTTTCCAATGTCTTAAAAGAATGCGCAACAGTTCTTCTTTTTTCAAATTGACGTTCGCTTATTACATTACATTTATCGAAGTGTCTTACCATAATGTCGAACTTTAGCATATTACATTTAATTTATGAAGGCGTATTACGACATCATTGTTAAAGTTTAGCACAAAGCGGTGTCTCACGGTAAAGTCGAAGTTTAGAATATTTCATTTCATGTATTGTGCTATCTTACGATATTATAAAAGTTTAGCTTATTATAATTAATTTATTGTACGCTGTTACGATATTATTAATGATTATCTTATTACATCTTATGTTACGAATTTGTCGATGTTTCGTTTATTATATTTGATTTATTGAGAAGTGTTACAATGTTGTCGAAGTTTAGCTTATTACATTTCATTTATTTTGGTGTCTTATAATATTAACGAAGCTTAGCTTCATCCCGAAAAATGTATATATGCTGATTGTTTGGGTGATTTACAGAATGTTTGGGTGATTACAGATTGTTTGGGTGATTTACAGAATGTTTGGGTGATTACAGATTGTTTGGGTGATTTACAGATCAACGTTTTATGGTTTATTTAAATCTGAAAAATAATTTTGAACTGTGTAAATCTATTTTTAATTTTAAGAATAATTCTATTTTTTGGAAACTGAATATAATATTACCAATTTTGGGGACAAATTATTTTTTTATGTGTTAAGTAACACACTTAATAATGTGAACGAACATACATCTGCATAATTTACTGTCCTTTGTATAAATTACCTTTGTTATTTCTCTTCATTTTTAAACGAATTTCTTCTCTTGAGGATATTTTTGTGGGTGGGGAGTAACCTATTTTAACTAAAATTTACTCGCTATGATGTTTTTTTAAGAATATGTAACGTAAATATTTTGATTAATTTATTTTAAAGCAATTTTTGTTAAATGTTATTCCCTTTCGTTTTTAAATGGACTTTATTAGAGTATCAATCAATATCCCAATTAATTCATACCGCATTTTAGGAAGTTTTTGTAAATAGTCTAAATCATTTTAATAATTATATTGTGAATATTTAGTTAAATGTAGTTAAGAAAAAAAGAATAAAGAAAATATATAAAAGAGAAAGACCAAATAAATAAAGAAGTTAAAAGGGGGCGAAGAGAAAGAAAAGTCGTAAAACGATATATATATATATATATGTGTGTGTGTGTGTGTGTGTGTGTGTGTGTGTGTGTGTGTGTGTGTGTGTGTGCGTGTCCAGTCCGTAAACGGTGATGATAATTCAACAAGATTATCTTAAATTAAAATATTAAGTGGTAAATCCATATAGAGAGCTCGATGCGTGTTAACCAGAGCGATATGAAATTTTTAAAGGAAAACTCAACATCTCATTTCAATTGGATATAAACTATCGCTATTTCAATGACTTGAATAAACTCATTTCATCAGACCTTACAATATTCCTTCCATTTGTTATAAAAGTTTTGCCCGAATAAGTTTTCTTAAAATGATGAGAGTGATAGCAATAAAAATAATAATAATAAACATAAAATTACAAACAAAAATATCAATAAAAAAAGGGGAAAGAGGAGAAAGAAGGAAAGAAAGAAGGAAAGATTTATGCCAGATGGAAGGAATATTGTAAGGTCTGATGAAATGAGCTAATTAAGCTCATTGAAAGGAGCTATAGTTTATAATCAGTTGAAATGACGTATTGAGTTTTCATATCGCTCTGGTTAACACCCATCGAGCTCTCTATATGGATTTACCACTTAATATTTCATATTAAGGTAATCTTCACCGTTTACGGACTGGACACACACACACACACACACACACACACACATATATATATATATATATATATATATATACTTCAGTTCAACCGAGTATACCCGATCTATAACATCGAATAGCACAAGTGAAGTCTTGATTGGTTGCCGTTTTCTAGGGGAACTTATATCATGCACGTCCCAAAGCTAGTAGCAAATCTTTAGTCTGGCTCCGGGCCGAATACTGATCATATTCGGTCGGGTCGCCTATCGAAGAATTCTGTTGTTTATTTAGACCCGAAACTTCTAGTTACATGGGAGCAACAACACTGACGACGCACCTACATTTGGCACATAAATGTGTATTCTTAACAATTCGCTATCTCTCATAATTATTGTTCTTGCAAATATTTGCACAAGCTCTTTAATAAGATATTTTCTGCTTATTCTTTTCTCTCTCACTCGCTCTCTCTCTCTCTTGCCTTCAACCTGTCTTGTGAGTTTTATGTTTTTCAAGCCCTCTTTCCTCCTTAGGTTAGCGAGAATTTTCAACAGTCTCTTTGTGATGTGACCTATAACTGAGCTTTTTTGTTTCAATCTTCTCTAAAACTTCGTCATTGCTCACGTGTTAAATCGATAGTTTTCTCAGTATCCTTCTGAGAAGCCACTTTTATCTTGCATCGGGTCACTTCTTCGTCTGTGAGGGGATTGTCCAGCATTCACTGTAAATTAGAAGGACCAATTGTATAACAGTTTAGTACGTTCTTTGTTTTTTTAACGAGAATTTACTGTTTCTTAATTATTTGCTTTAAATTTTGAAGGCATTTTTCGCTATTTCAGCGCGACTACAGAGTTCGATGTCGCATTTTCTGTCCGTTGATAAAACACTCCCTATTTTTTCAGACATAATTCACATAAAGATACACCCTTGTTCAAATTAATTGAAGCAACTGTTTTAGTTTCCTTTCTTTTAGCTTACGGTCACTTTTAGACCTATTGGAGTTGCAGGGTGTAATCGATGTCAGTTTATTCCTCAGAATAGGTCATTTGCAGTGGTGTGCAGAAATATGAATCTATTTTCGGGGTGTATGAGGTAATTTGTTTGGTCTTGAAAACTATTGTGTCATTCGTGATTGGGCGTGAAAAAAATCTGATGCAGACAAAAGAAAAATGCGGTTGGAAAAGAAAAACAACACTAAGTGTTGACGTATACATGATCAGGGAAAGTGTGAAAAATCCTGGGAAGACATTATTCGTTTTGTTTCAATTAATTTGCTCAAGGGTTTAACGGGTAATAAGCGTTTCTGTTGGAAATCGATTGTAGGATTTTTACCAGCATAAATCTTGCAAATACGATCTTGTTCTTCTATGTGCCTTGTCCTTTCAGGATGTAGGCGATCATGGCCTTACACGTCTCCTTATCCCTGGTAGATCTTAGTACGCTTTCCCCTGTAACATCTCGCAAACCCCGTTCGATCATCCACCTGCTGAGGCCCTTCAAATATCTTTTCCGTTGCTTTCCTCTGTCTTCCCCTCTATCTGGCCTGTTAGTATCAGGTTCTCCAAGCCCTTCTTCCTCATTGCATGTCCCAGGATCTTCAGCTGTTTCTTCCTGGTGCTCAATATTAATTTCCTTTTCGTTTCCATTCTTTCCAACACCTCGTCATTGCTCACATGCACGGTCCACAATATCCTCAGCATCCTTTTGTAGAACCACATTTCAGTTGCTTCAAATTTTCCCTTCATCTTTGTTGACATTGTCTAACATTCACTGTCATATTGAAGAACTGACATCATCTCACAGCAATCCAGTACTCTCTTCTTTGTTTCAACCAAAATTGTCCTGTTTCTTAATACTTTACTCAACTTCTGGAATGCTTCCTTTACCTTACTTGATTGTTTTAAAAGAGTTCAGATGCGTTCTACGAAGCTTTGTTGATGATGAATTATTTTCAATTCACAACAGCTTTCCCACAGTCGAAACGTTGCAAAACAATTACTACTCTATATTAGAAAACGGTGAATATTATCATTACCGTTATTTTTTCCTAGTGCAATAGAATGAGCCGACAATTTTTTCAGGATTTTTTAACAATGATGTGTATATATGTGTTACATTTATGGTTTAGAGTGAAATTGAAGACATAAACGTTTTGAAGGTTTAGGACCTAATTGGGAATTTTAGTTGAGGTAGAATATTTGATTATAAATTTAAAAGAAAGCAAACTCTAATAAGTTTAATAGAAAAATAAAAATATGATAATTGGCAGAAAGGCTGAACACAAAAATCAGCTCAAAGTTATATTCTCATATCAAGCAGTGATATATACATACAGGGTGCGAGGCATAATTTGCTGTTTAGATTACGAAAAAATAACACATGCATCTCATTTTGACAGATATATTTACCAAAATTACACAAAAATATCTTGAAATAACATAGATTAATTTTATCTAATAAGGCCGCCATTCGCTCCCACCACAACGACTTCTGAATTCCCTGCCTGACTTGGGGTGAAACGACTATATATATATATATATATATATATACTATACATATATATATATATATACACACACACTGATTGAGCACTCTAGAAGAATGGTAGACTTTGAAAAACAGTAGCTACTCTAGCATTTACGCATCGTTTATTCAACAATGAATTAGAACACTCTCAGCTATTGGGCGTGTATAATGATAATAAGCACGCTAAAAAGTCTGCCTCCTTCTACCGAGAGCCCATAGCTCAGAGGTAGAATCACCGACTGACGCCAATTCGGTCAGGTTTCAATCCTGGGTAAAAAGCAATCGGCTGTCTAACCGTACTGATGAGCTGTGATACATCGAAATAGATCTGTCTGCGGATGACTATATATAACCAAGTATAGGGTCGGTATGAATGGAATAAAATTCTGTATCCAAAGAAACACTATTGAAAAAAGTGCCCAATACAAAGTAGAGCGAATAATATTTATTTAGTAATTTATAACATAAATATGTTATAATATCAGTACAAAAGTAGCCATTCTGTTTCGACACTATTCGTGACTTATCAAGTGATGGTGCTGATTTCAAGTTGAATATTTTTCAAAAGTTCAACGCTAGCAAAAACCCCTCAATCAAGGAGACACCGTAATAATCACTTGTAACATCATGTTTATATTATATTTTATATATATATATATATATATATAAATGTGAATGTTTGTGTGTATGTGTAGATAGATAGATAGATAGATAGATAGATAGATAGATAGATATGATATGAGCAGAATGGGATAGATAGATAGATAGATAGATAGATAGATAGATAGATAGATATGAACAGACTGTGATAGATAGATAGATAGATAGATATGAACAGACTGTGATAGATAGATAGATAGATAGATAGATAGATAGATAGATAGATAGATAGATAGATGAGATGAGATAGATAGATAGATAGATAGATAGATAGATAGATAGATAGATACATATGAGCAGAATGGGATAGATAGATAGATAGATAGATAGATAGATAGATAGATAGATAGATATGAGCAGAATGGGATAGATAGATAGATAGATAGATAGATAGATAGATATGAGCAGAATGGGATAGATAGATAGATAGATAGATAGATAGATAGATAGATATGAGCAGATGATAGATAGATAGATAGATAGATAGATAGATAGATAGATAGATAGATAGATAGATATGAGCAGATGATAGATAGATAGATAGATAGATAGATAGATAGATAGATAGATAGATAGATAGATAGATATGAGCAGAATGGGATAGATAGATAGATAGATAGATAGATAGATAGATAGATAGATAGATAGATAGATAGACAGAATGGGATAGATAGATAGATAGATAGATAGATATGAGCAGAAGGGTAGGGATAGATAGATAGATAGATAGATAGATAGATAGATAGATAGATAGATATGAGCAGAATGAGATAGATAGATATGAGCAGAATGGGATAGATAGATAGATAGATAGATAGATAGATAGATAGATAGATAGATAGATAGATATGAACAGACTGTGATAGATAGATAGATATGAACAGACTGTGATAGATAGATATGAACAGACTGTGATAGATAGATATGAACAGACTGTGATAGATAGATAGATATGAACAGACTGTGATAGATAGATATGAACAGACTGTGATAGATAGATAGATATGAACAGACTGTGATAGATAGATATGAACAGACTGTGATAGATAGATAGATATGAACAGACTGTGATAGATAGATAGATAGATAGATAGATAGATAGATAGATATGAACAGACTGATGATAGATAGATAGATAGATAGATAGATAGATAGATAGATAGATAGATATGAACAGACTGTGATAGATAGATAGATAGATAGATAGATAGATAGATAGATAGATGCGCGCAAGTAGTAAGAATAAAAGCTAAAGCTTAAAATATAAAATCAGCTGAGAGCTCAATGCTAAATTTGACAGTGCCTAAAAATAATATTCAGTTAAGTGCCGTACGTGATACGCGCTTGGACGATCATATCTCGAAAGAGACATGACTGACTGGGCGGAAGTTTATACCGCAGTAGATTGCCATCTACGGCTATATCGTGTTGAATGCACCGGTTCCCGACCGATCAACGAAGTTAAGCAACATCGAGCCTGGTCAGTACTTAAATGGGTGACCATTTGGGAATACCAGGTGCTGTAAACGTAACGACCAAGAATGGTCCACCGGTCCTCCTGGTTTGGGGGTTGGGTGCAGGGCTAACAACACCGCCCCGTAAAAAATAATTTGTTACAGAAACAGGAACTTTTTGTTGCTGCCCTGTGCACCATTGGGTGTGATGGGTAAATGATGAGGTTGCCATTACTTTCTGCGGTAGACTGGTCGCCAACCAAGGCTATAGAACCCAGTCTATCTTATTATAATAAACCATAACTGAATGGAAGAGATGGGTTAATACCCTTTCCCAATGGTATTTGTGTGTAAGTGAATGCAAGGAATTCAACAGGAATTCGAACTCGGCTTCCCGATTTCTCGTTCCGAGCCGATATCCACTGCACCACAAAGCACATTCTATTTACTATTATCAGTTCGATAATGCCGCAATCTGCTACTCAGTATTTCATCTGACAACAAATCTCAGGTGGTTATTTTCATGAAACTATAAGTAAGTAGGGGGCGAATAGAATCCTGCAAAACTGGTTTGTTACTTGCGGCCGAACGGTTTAAATATACCGGTTAAAAGATTTAAAATAATTTAAAAAACAATCAGTCTCTCCTAAAGTATGGGACACATATTCACGTCCTGTCAGAACGCACATTTTCTTTACATCGACTCTTAATAATATACACTACCGGCCATAATTATTAGGCTAACCGGGTTTTAAAAGAAATGATGTATTTCATAATATTATTATTATTATGTCATTTTTCATCATATTTCGATTTCTGCTTTGGTCTCACTACCAACCAAGTCTGCGGGGAGACCTAAGGCAGGTAGTGGCGTGTTTTTATGGCTCCATTTCATGTTTTTCTATCTTCCCTATCATCCCTAGCATTACATAGATAAAATTTTCCTTAGTGTGTGGGCTGTACTTAATAAGACAATTTTTTGTATATCTCTTAAGCTGGGGTTTCCAGGGATTCTTTCAATGTGTTGTTTTGTTCCATTTTTTATCATTCCAAGTGCACCTACTATCACTGATACGATACTTGTTTTCAATTTCCACATTTTTTCTATTTCAATTTCCAGGTCTTTATGTTTTGACAGTTTTTCAAATTCCTTGATTGCTATGTTACAATCCGCTGGACAAGCCATATCAATTAATAGACAAGTTTTCTCCTTCTGATTTTTAACAATAATGTCTGGCCTGTTTGCTTCAATTTTTCTGTGTAGATGATGTAACCATAGAATGGTTACATCTTCTATTTCTGTAACCGGTGCTGGGTGATGTTCATACCAGTGTTTGTTTACAGCTTTTCCATAATGTTTGCACATTATTATTATTATTATTATTATTATTATTATTATTATTATTATTATTAAGTGGATAATTGTTTTTTAATACTGCACAATATCATGTGCATCAAACGAACTGTCCTGGTGTCGAGGTTTTGTGCTCTCTCTCCCATGCTAGTCTCCTCTTATTGGCTGGCTGAAGCAAAGGCTTCATGGCTGCCTTGTAAAATAACAAAAGAATCATTCTATTTTCATTTAGAGTTATCCACTTGGCAATAAATACTAAAAATAGTATGAAATACATCATTTCTTTTTAAAAAACTGGGGTGGCTTAATAATTATGGCCGGCAGTGTATATTTTTAACGATCTCTGGTCGGTCATCACTAACGAATGGTGTGTTCGAGTCCAATTGCATACCCCATATCCATATTTTTTTCGCAAATCTCTGCTTTTTTCTGGTTAACCGTTTGTTTTCGAGTATGCCTGCTCAGGATCGTTTGTACTCCATCCATAAAGTCAATTTGCAGCTTATTTAGCACATACCGCGCGGTTCTTAGTTACAGTTTCAGAGATAGTGCATAATCCCATTTAAACCAGTTTGCGGAAACCCTTTGTCATGACGACTTTCATGCTCACAAACTTTATTGAAGGTTTCCAAACTATTTCGTCTAACCAATGTATCGCCCCCACCCCCACAGACAGATAACATCAAGAAGTAAAGTCTTTGATAAATCATCTGTTGTGAGATTCGATACCGGGTCTCATTGTCTTATCGCGAACGTTCTAACCAATAGGCCTACTAATTTATTATTAAGTAAATAAATAAATATTTAATCCTGGACTATTACTATAATGCTACGATGAAATTCTGCAAAATGTCTAACGGAAATTACAGATTCCTTCCTTCCTCAAAAAGGTTTCTTTATCTTGTCCGATGCACTAACTCACAGAAATAAATTTCTTTGATAATATTTATTAAGATTTACTTCGGCCGGAAATAAGGCCAACTGGAAATGTATTTGTATTAAAAGACTGTGTTTCATCAATCTTCTGAAGGTCTGCATGCTTCGAAAATCAGCATTTGAAGTCCCGCTATTCAAAAATACATAAATTTCTCGACCAAGAATATATATATATATATAATAAAAATAATTATGAATTAATTGTACATTGCGACACGGAAATATCTGTTTCGGTGTACATTCTCTTCATCAGGCAATGTTTCATGTTGGTTGTGCAAATGATTTACATTTAAATACAAATAACCTTCTGTTTGCTGTTTATGTATGTGGGAAGATATAAAATTTACGTTTTTGTTCCTTTTAACTAAGATCTAGAATACTTATTATATTGAGCACTGTTTATAATAAAATAAATGCCGGGGTACTCAAAATAGTAAAACCTTAATTCCGCTTCAGCTGGATATATATATATATATATATATATATATATATATATATATAGTGTATCGATATGTATATAATGTATCGAGGTAGCAGATAATTTTCTAAACATATATCGTTAAATATAACAGACAATGAATGTCTATTATGTTTAATCATCCATTCTAAACATCGTATTTTGGCTTTAATTTCAGGTGAAAATAAAGACAAAAATTGTCCAACATTTGAATATTTTCTATTATGCTGGTTCTAATCTTTCAGTTCACATGAGTCATCCTCAGGAGAGGTTACAGGGACGTTAACATAAAGACAAAGGTGTTTTGCGTGAACACTAATGATGGCAAAGTTATACCCCCATTCTTCTTTGCACAGGGCCTCAGACTCAACACGGAGATTTGAATCAAGTTCCTTGAGGAGATAGCAGTTACCTGGGTCTGGCAACAGGATTCTACACTATGACACACAAGAAAGAGAACACAGTCACGGCTTTAAGACAATTTCTGCTACTACATCACTCCTTACATCTGGCTATCTAACTACCCAGATTACAACCCCTTGATTATTAGGTGTTTGATACAGTCATACGACAGACCAATAAAAATACTTGTAGCGATAAAGATGAATTAAAGACAAGTATTACGCTAGCATTCACTAACTTAAACAAGGAGACCGTCCAGAAGAGATGTTATGTTGCATGTAAGAATTATTGTGAAATCAATACAAACAACGTAATTGTATAAAGTAGGTGTATTACCAGGAAGAGAAGTATTTACAAAAGAGGTCGTTAGTAAAATACAGAACAAGGGTTTAGTAGATCGTATTGTCGTGTGACTTAAGCTTCTGACCAATAGAACACTTCCGGTCCAATACCAGAAATGCCCGACTGACTTGTCCACTCGGCTGACTTCCGAGGTCTTCCTCGTGGTATCATCACCAATCCTATATGTATTGCTTAGCACAGTCCATTACTGTAGACAAAGGTGGAGAGCGCCCAAACAAGAGATGAAGAAGATTCTGAAGAAGACTTGGTTGAAGAGAATGTAAATTTTGTTGAATAAATTTACTCTTTATTATTTCAAGATATTTTTGTGTAATTTTGGTAATATATCATTTAAACGACACGTCAATGTGATTTTCATTTTTGCGTAATTTAGACGACAATTCATCTATCGCACCTCTCTCTCTCTCTCTCTCTCTCTCTCTCTCTATATATATATATATATATATATATATATATATATAATGATATGCGCTAAAAAGTCTGCCTACTTCCACCGAACGCCCATAGCCCAGGGGTAGAGTCGCCGACTGACGCCATTTCGGTCGGGTTTCAATCCTGGGTAAAAAAGCAATCGGTGTCTAACCGTACTGATGAGCTGTGATACGGCAAATCAGATCTGTCTGCGGATGACAATATATATATATATATTTATATAAAGGAAGGGGTTGAGGGGTTTTAGTTTCTATGGGGGTTTTCTAGCTGAGTTTTAGTAGTAATTTCTTCTTTGCTAGTGAGAGGTATGTAGCTTGACCCTTGAATTAGTAGTGGTAGGTAATGGGGAAGTAACTTCTAAGCCAAAATGTTTAAAAAACCTTATTGTAACTAATTGGAAGAATAGGATAATTATTGCATTTTATACTTATTTCTAGGCCGACACATACTAATGATCTCCTTTCCTTTATTTGGGCGTATATTCTAATTTAAATTTCAAAATTTTAATTTTTTCAATATTGATTTTATAGGGTTACGCTCGTGGAATTTCAGTAGTAATTTCCTCTTTGGTAGTGTGATGTATATAGCTTGATCCTTGAGTTAGTAGTGGTAGGTGGTGGGAAAGTAACTGATAAGCCAAATTAAAAAAAGCTTCCAAAAGAGGAACTACTACGCAATCGATGAGAATGATATACCCCAGTGATTGTAATAAATGGTCCGGTATGAAATTCCTAGCACCTGAAGAAAGCCAGAGCGTACAACGAATGAAATGTCGTATAAATGGCAACAAAAATGAGGACAATAGTCCCAATAATGTAAATACTGTAAATACTACCTCATCTCAGAAATATAGGTAAATGCTTTCGACTATACATTTATAATTTTTAATGAAACATACATATATATATATATATATATATATATATATATATATATATATATATATGGTGGTGGAGATGTGCGTTGTGATGCAGGGGATATCGGCTCGGAACGAGAAATCGGGGAGCCGAGTTCGAATTCCAGTTGAATTCATTGCATTCACTTACGCACAAATACCCTTGGGAAAGGTATTAATCCGACTCGTCCTTCCATTTATGGGTTACATATCAGAACAGATTGGGTTCTATGGCCCTGGCTGGCAACCAGTCTACCGCAGAAAGCAATGGCAACCTACTGCGGGATAATCTTTTGCCTCGAAAGAGACATGACTGTCTGGGCAGAAGATTATCCCGCAGTAGGTTGCCATTGCTTTCTGCGGTAGACTGGTTGCCAGCCAGGGCCATAGAACCCAATCTGTTCTGATATGTAACCCATAAATGGAAGGAAGAGTCGGATTAATAACTTTCCCAAGGGTATTTGTCTTAATTATTGTTCAAATCCTCCTACTACTTCTTGAATTATATCTCTGTGCTTCAACCACGAAACACGCTATGGATTTAGCGGCTTGGTTGCGGAAGTCGTTGCTTGGGGAGGCACTATCCTATGGGTAAAGGAGCTTGGATTAGTTCCACCACGGAATTCGTGATGAGCGGCGCACTTCATCGAGCTTAATTCGTTACCTCTTCGTCGCCAGGGCCCGTGGTGCAGTCGGTATAACATCAGCTTAATAACCAAGACTGTCTGGGTTCGATTCCTGGTAGTGGATGCGCACTGCTGATGAGTCCCAAAATATAGAACGAAACGGCCGTCCAGTGCTTTCTGCATTTTGTTGCGGTCGAATATAAAGCTCGATGATTTACTTAATATGTATTACAAATTCTGTTTTTAGGCAGCAAATTCTCTTTTAGGCATGTCTGATTAAATGAATTACAAAGATTATGTCTGCTTATTTTTAATAAAATCCATTCATAATCTCAAATAAACTTTGTATTATAATTGAAAGATGCGAGAGATGTGCTGTAACTTTTGAAAATATTTATATTTTTCATTTCTCAGGTTCTCAACTCCTTTCCGTCTCTGAGATCATCTTAAGGAGTGCCAGCAGTAGTAACAAAATGACCATTATATTCTGTTGCTAAATATTACTGCATTTTTTCTGCCCTAAATCAAACGGTTGACGGTTTAACCGGAATGTTAGTGAACAAATTTTTAACGTCAAGTGATGCTATGGTTTCATAATTAACTTTTTCGGTTTTTAAAATTTGTATAAGTTCAAAGGATGATTTAATTCTCTATTTCTTAGGTATGTATGGTGTAGTTAATTGGGTAAGAGTTTTACCTAGTTGGTGTATAAGAGTGGTCTTTTAAGATATAATAGATCGGAGTGGAATGTAAGGTAGTGTGTTTTAATAGTGTGGGATAGGAAATTAAAAATCAAAACAAACCTTCTTCGTCACTTTTATAAAAATTCACAATGACGTGTGAAATCCTGGTTTTTACCAAATAGAAAAAGGACCAACCATGTGTTTAAAAAAAGTCGAAACTGGATTTCGCAAGTAGACGTTAAATTGATTTTCTGACCAATGGAAGCGACTTGCAAGGCTAAAGGGGCTTAGCGATCTAGTGCGAAAATCTGAATGACTTTGATCAAATCAGTGTCAGATGGAAGCAGCAGAGACGACAAGCTAAAATGTAACGGGAGAAGCTTCAAGTGACCCGGGCATTCGTCCTCTTTCTCTTTCTTTCTTGTGTGCTGATTTATTTTCTTCTTCTACATTCAAATATATTCCTACCTACAAACGCTAATACATACATATTATTGTACGCATACACTCTTTTGAACAAATTACTACTACGAACATTTTCTACATTTCTTGACACTCTTAACTCATTACTTGTTTCTCATTGAACATTAACTGCTTTAATTCACGTTATCCTTCTCTATCAATACATTTCTATTTTAATATGAAAAATGTAGATTTTCATTCTCACACTATTTCACACTTATTGACATTTTCCAATCTACAATCAACAGACAAACAACCTCCTGGTGAAAATAACTTTCTGATAATTCTGGATAAAACTTGTAAGCTGTAGGAAGTTTGGTTATGTATGACACAAGGCCGAATAAATAAACATTAACCATTTCTCAATGGCTACGATGGACCAACAAATGTATCCTAGTTTATCGTCTTTTATTTTGGTAAGTTTGAGATTTTCTTGTTCTGCATTCTTATCTGTGATTAATTTATTAATTTTCGTTTTTAGCTGAGAGGTAGGATTATTGGTAAGTTTATTTTTAATTTTTTTCTAAGCATCAAGTAACTGTTCTATTTTTGAGTTGTAGTTAGACTTGTTTGAAACAAGAAAGATGTTTGCTTTATCAGCTTTAAGTTATTCGGAAGGTATGAAGTTTCTTTATGTCATGTATTAAGTTTTCTTTGTATTTTGTAACCTATGCATTCATTCCGATCTTTAGTCATCTTTTTTAGTCTATTTAGAATTTGTTTAAATTGTTTTTATTTAAACGCTATGTATTTTCTTTTCTTCTATTTGTTGAGAGTTGTTATCATTAGTTACTTCAACCGGCCTTTTCACATGGCCAAGTTTAAATAGCCAGGTGATGTTGTTATTATGGTCCTTTTGATTATATAATTTAAAATTTGTTTGTTCAGGCAGCAAGTTTTCTTTTAGGCATGTATGATTAAGTAAATTACAAACATTATGTCTGCTTGTTTTTAATAAAATCCGTTCATATTCAAGAATAATCTTCCGTGAATTATAATGGAAAGATCTGAGAAATGAGCTGAAACTTTTAAAAGTGTTTTTATTCTATATTTCTTAAGTTCCTCAGTACTTTCAATCCTCTTTCTGAGATCATCTTCAGGAGTTCCAGTAGTAGTAACAAAAAAACTATATAATTGTGTTGCTATATATTACTGTAATTTTTCTGCTTTAAATGAAACGTTTGATATTTATCTTTAGCGTGCATTAGAAATTAAAATTATTCACTATGGAATTTTTTGTTTTGATATTATGGTCTTGCATAAAAAATTATTATTTTTATAAACATTTTAGAATATTACTACAGTATTCGTAGCTAATTCTACTGAATGATGGCTTAAGTCTTTTAATATATATTGCCTCGATGATCTGTAGTTTTAATTTATTGTTTTCTTTATGGAGGATAGTTGTATTGCAGAGCATTATTTTTTATATTGTGAATGTGAACAGAAATGTTGTTGTAGAAGTCTCAAAATATACAAATTGTCAAACATGTGTAGTGTAAAGATGTTTTGTTAATGTAGATTGTCTTTCAACGCGTTCAAAGAGAATTTACGAGATGGCATAAGGTAGTAGAGCAGGCAGGGCTTGCCAGGGCCCGGTAACGAGGACAAATCAGACCGTACAACGACTACTATCACGCGGAAGCGCCACGTCGATGACGTTCGTAAGTGAGGCTTACAGATCCGACGTCTTTCGGGAAGACTTTTGCTCGCTTTTCAGGACCGACTGACCCGTGCTTATCCGCCGTTGGCACGGAACCCTTTTCCACTTCGGTCTTCGAAGGTCTCATTCGAATATTTGCTACTACCACAAAGATCTGCACTAGCGGTCGGCTCCACCCGGCATCGATACGTCGCACCAGCGGCATCCATTTTCGAGGCCGGTCGATTAGGCAGGTGAGTTGGTACACACTCCTTAGCGGATTCCGCTATACATTTTCTTTTTCTCGAAGAATTATTCACCCAAGGGACATTTGAATTGGTATATGAAATTGACTACAAGTCAAGAATAGAACATTTACTTCAGGATCACACTAAATTTATAAAACATTTACCAATAATCCTACTACTAAGTTAAAAGCGAAAATTAATAAACTAATCACAGCTAACAATGCGGAATAATATAATCTAAAACTTACTAAAATAATTTTTAATAATAACCCAAGATAATTTTTGGTTCTGTAAAAACACATAGCCCTAACTTTTCACTCCATCTTATTATATTCCATATTTCCACTCTTATATACCATTTAAGTAAGACGCTAGTTATCTGTCTATTTTGATATACATTTCCCTTCAAAATTATTGGAAAGGCAATGCCAATTCATTTGTTTTTGTTGTTCACTGAAGACATTTGTGTCTAAAATACAAACATGAATATAAGATCAGAATTTCAGCTCTTAATTCCTTGTATTTACATTTAAATGTGGTAAGCAGTTTAGAAAATATCACCTTTTATTTGAGGCCATCCATTTTTCAAGTGAGAAGAACTGGTGGAACACGTTACTGAGGGATGTTTCTTGTTGCTCAGGTGTTGCCTTTTAGATTGATTGTTAATCCATTGAAACATCAAGTAGCTCTGAATAACGTCTCTCGGTTTTAGCCTTTGGTTTCACATGTTAAGATTAGATTTCCTGATTAAAACAATAAATCAACAGGAAGAAGAGAGCTATGAGAGAAAAGAAAGACATTTTAAAGCTGAGAAAAGAAGGAAAACCAATAAGAGTTATTGGATATAACAATTTGCAATGTCTTGAAAGAGTAAGTAAACTGCAGGTGTAGCGGGCAAACGACAAAACAGGCCAACCAAATTAAACAACAACAGATGATGACAGAAATATTTAGAAATGGGAGAAAAAGCCCCCAAACATCAGTTACTAACATCAAAAACAAGCTCCCCATTCCAAGGTTGAAGTTTTCACAATCCACCGTTTGAAGAAGTCTTCCAGAGCAGAAATATAGAATTTATACCGCAATATCCAAAAAACTCATTAGCAGTAAGAATCGGAAGGCTAAATTGGAATTTGCAAGAAAGTGCAGAAATCAGCAACAAAAGTTTTGAAGTAAAATTTTATGAACTGATGCGTCCAAGATTAATCTCTACCGACATTATGGATTCGATAAGGCTTGGAGAAAGAAAGGATCTGCTTATGACCCAAAGCATACAAGTTAGTCTGTGAAGAATAGTGGAGGCGGTGTCTTAACTTAGACTTGCATGAACAAGTACATTCCTATTTATTAATATGTAACTCCTGAGAGTAGCAGAAGAATGAATTCAGAAATCTGCAGAAACATTTTGTCTGCTAATTTATATAGAAATGTATCGAAACTAATTGTAAGCAGACAATGTCCTAAAACGTACTGCCAACACAATAAAGAATTTCATTAGGGAAAAAAGCAGACAGTTTTAGGTTGACCACATTAATCAGTCAGTCAGTTAAGTGCCATACGTGATACACGCTTTGCGCGAAAGAGACATGACTGACTGCGCAGAAGATTATCACGCAGTCAGTGGCCATTACTTTATACGGTAGACTGATGGCCAGTCAAGGCTATAGAAACCCAATCTGTCGTATTATTTAACCTATAACTAGAGAAAAGAAACGGATTAATATCTTTCCAAAAGGTATTTGTGCGTAAGTGAAAGCAAGAAATTCAACTGGAATTCGTAATCGGCTCGCCGATTTGTCGTTCCGAGTCGATATTCACTGCACCACAACGCACATCCAAAAGAAATAGAAGCTTACAGCGCTTGTTATTCCGAAGCGGTCACCCATCTAAGTACTGACCAGGCTCGATGTTGTTTACCTTCAGTGATCGGACGAGAACCGGTGTATTCAAAATGATCTGGACCTTAATCCATTGAACCATCTTCTGGAGAGGAGACTGAAAGGAAAACACCCTGAAACAAACAAGAACAGATAGAGGCTGAGTCAAAATTCTGGAAAAGCATCATGAATTAAAAACTCATGATGGGATCCATTTTTTTTATCAAAGTTCAAAATTACACTATTACATAAATGACACGTTTTTCAAATTTCCAATCGAAACTTTTATTTTAAAAGACTTTAAATATTCAAATTTTTGATAGTATTGAATGTTATCTCTGACCAATCAGAGAAGCACACAATTGCTTACAAGATAGTGCTTCTAATCATTTGACTCTTTGATGTGCATTCTGCAATTCAAGGATTACAAATGGCAAAAACTAAAGAATTATACAGAGATATGCAAGATAGAATCATTGAACGTCAGAAAGAAGGACAAGGTTACCGAAAAATTAACAAAGAAATGAATCTAGCACTAAGTACAGTAGGAAATATCATCAGAAGTATGGCGACGGTACAGCAAACCTTCCAAGAAATGGAAGACCGGGAAAAATAAAAGAGAGGGCTTCAAGCAGAAATGTGCAAAAGAAAAAAAAACCTTCAGTACTCGTCTTCAAATTAAAACAGATCTTGAGGGTGCTGGAACTAATGTAAGTAAGGATACCATTAGCAGAGCTCTATGTCGTACAGGCTTTCATTCAAGATCACCAAGAAAAGTGCCTTTACTGAAAACCAAACATGTCAAAGACCGATTAAAGTTTGTCGAAACTTATGAAAAGAAAGGTATGCAGTTTTGGGAAAAGGTAATCTGGTCGGATGAAACGAAAGTTGAACTATTCGGAAGGAACACAGCGACAAGTGTTTGGTGAAAAAATGGCACTGCCTTCAACAAGCACAATACCATCCCTACAATTAAGTTTGTGGGTGGTTCCATTATGATATGGGGATACTTTTCATCCAAGGGAACTAGTGAGTTACAAGTTATCCATCGTAGAATGAATGGTAATCTGTAAAGGAAGATTCTAGAGACGAGCCGTCAGAAATCTACAACTTCTTCAGGACATGGTCGGAATTTCTTGCTTCAACACGACAACGATCTCAAACATACCTCAAAACTTACAAAGCAATGGTTTGAAAATAATGGTATTAGTAATCTCATTGGCCAAGTTAGTCTCCTGACTTGAATCCAACTGAGAATTTGTGGAATGCTTTCAAGGTTAAATTTCATAAGCCGGAATCCACAAAATATCAAGCAATTAGATGAGTTATGTAAGAAAGAATTGGGTAAAGTAACAGTGGGTCAGTGTGGAGAACTTGTGGCCAACTATAGAAAGCGACCGGAAGCAGTGAAGCAAAACAGAGGCTAAGCAACAAAATAGTAAATTGTTGTATCCAATAGTTTTGCAGAGGGCAATTTTGAACTTTGATAAAAACAAGAAAAAATAGATTCCACCATGAGTTTTTAATTTTTCTTCCACATACAACTAAAACAACTTAACGAGATATTACTTAACAAATATCAGGCAAAATGGCGAACATAAACTAGAGTTATAACAGAAAATAACATGTATCCAATACCTATGCGTGTCACTATATATATATATATATATAT
>JBBBDQ010000218.1:0-17500 GCA_037127315.1 Ascarosepion bandense
TTATTATTATTTACATTTGCTTCCGTTGTATTCACATTTCCTTCCGGGTTCCAACAAGAGGGCTCAGGTAAAAAATGTCACCAGAACATTATTCACTGATCATTTTATCTAAAATAAAATAAAGCCCTTAGATCATAGACATTTCACGTAGATAAAGCTTTTCGTAATATGTGGGCTCTTCTTCTGAGTACAATTTGTATACCTTTAAGGCATAATATATAAAGTGATTTAATGAGTTTATCTGAACCTTTTCAAATAAAACCAAGGGCTTAAATTTCAACTGGAATTATTGATGTTTTCATATGCATCATTTTTAAAATTTCCACTTTAAGATCTTTGCATTTTGACATTCAATTCTTTTTTTTTTTTTTTTTTGAGATCTTCAAAAATACATTTCAATCTACAGGGACAGCTATGTCAGTCATAAATAACATTCTGGTTTTGTAAGTTTTGATCACAATGTCAAGGCTCTTAACTTTGTTGTATCTGTGTATTTTATAAAGTTCCATTAAATTGTTACAAATCCCATCTCTGTAAACGAGTCAAAGTAATGTTTATTCTTGTTTTTTGCGGGTTCAGTCAGTCAGTTAACTGCCATATGTAATACACGCTTCGGCGATCATGTTTTGACAAAGACATGACTGACTAGGCAGAAGATTATCACACAGTAGCTTGACATTACTTTCTGCGGTAGACTGATTGCCAGCCAATCCAATAGAACCTAATCTATTATGTTATTTAACCCATAACTGGAGGGAAAAGACGGATTAATAACTTTCCCATGAGTATTTTCGCTTAAAAAAAATTCAACTGGAATTCGAACTCGTCTCATAATTTTTCGTTCCACGCCGATATCCACTGCACCCCAACGCACATTTTACAGCTTACTTCGCGTAAACATTGCATAGATTCCTGTGTAGATATTGGCTAACACTGTCATCCCGAGTTTGATATACAGTTGGTCATTAAAACGTGAAACTTGTTATAAGATGGTCAATTGTTTTAGGGTATTTATCAGAACCTGCATCATTATTATTATTATTATTATTATTATTATTATTATTATTATTATTATTATTATCTTCTGCTTTTGCTTTAATATAAAATAATATAAAATCAACATTTGGTAGTTTTCTTTCATAAAAATGTAACGTTGGACACTTCTTTAAGTATTTAATAAAATTATGTTTAGTATGAGATAAGATTATCATTACTGAGATTTCATTAAATGTGTGAATTCAGTTGAAACATTTGTTGGGTGTGGATTAGTAACCTATTTACCAAACACAATGACCGACAGTAGCATTGTCATTATTTTCCCGTAAACACAAAATCATTTCTCTGATCGCAGAAAAAAAGCAATTTCTCAGCGTAGAGAAACACAATTTCCGTTTCTGCATTCATTTGAAGATGAATAAGAAATAGAGTCGGCATTTTCAGCACCTTTAGCTATCATCTTCTCATATCAAAAAGAATCCTTTATCGAATTGACTAATATTCACGGCTGGTCGAGTGGTATATCAAAGTGTCTCTAGCAGAAACCAATCCAGTTTTATCCGTTGCTGATATGTCACTAATGATCATCTTCGAACAAGAGTAACTGGAGCTTCTTACTAAGAGATATTATAGTTAAATAAAAGCTAATCAACGTATATTTTCTCTCGCTATGCGCTATGCCCCTTCAGGAAATAGGCTTTCCAGAGCTTACTGTCTTTTCTTCAAATACTTTTTCGTTTACAAGTTTATATATATAGGTTTGATACAAAAGTATCGGAACAGGTGCAGTAGAAAGAAAAAAAAAACATATTACATCGTTATAAGAACATTATAAATGTGTATGAGTGACAGAGTTAATGGTGAAGCTGTGCCAAGGGGCTTCAATTTGAATATTTTAAGCTACACGTGTCTTTATATTTTTTCGTATCATAACTTGGATAAATATATATATGTGTGTGTGTATTTTTGTGTGTGTTCGTATTTGTCTGCGTGCGTATAAATATATATATAACTGTAAATTTATCTTTGAACATGTCTCGAAGAACGCACCGAGTATAAACGCGGAGAAAAATGGAAGCAAAAAAAGAAACGAACTAAGCACATGAACATTAGTCAAAGCACTAGTCGAAAGAAGAAAAAAAAACCGAGACGAGGAACCTAACACGTAAAGCGCTCAATACAGTAGCAGAGCAAACTTTCCCTGATGGTCCATTTAGTGAAACTTGGTAGGTCTGTTGGCTTTAGGTTAGCTATTTACTTTATTATATATATATATATATATATATATATATATATATATATATATATATATATATGGGTTAGCTATTTACTTATTTACTTATATATATATATATATATATATATATATATATATATATATATATATATATATATATATATATATATATATATATATATATATATATATATATATATATATATATATATATATATATATATATATATATAATATATATATATATATATGGGTTAGCTATTTACTTATTTACTTATTATATATATATATATATATATATTATATATATATATATATATATATATATATATATATATATATATATATATATATATATATATATATAATATGTATATATTATATATATATATATAATATATGTATATATATATATATATATATAATATGTATATTATATATATATATATAATATATGTATATATATATATATATATATATATATATATATATATATATATATATATATATATATATATATATTGTTAATTACACTTTAGAATATGTATAACCCACAAACTACTGCAAAATTGTACATGTTGTTTCGACATTGAAAGAATAATGTCTCGTCAGGTGGTTAATAATGATGGTTATTGAAAACAATTTTAAAATAATAATTTTAAATGCAAAATGATTTGAGTCCAATCATGTAACCGATATCTATTTCTGTTTACAATTTATTTAAAATTTCTCTCTCATAGACGTTTTCATTGGATCTTTTCTCTCGATGCTTTCTCACTTGTTTTTCTTTTTGCTTTTTGTTTCCTCTGTGTCTCTCTTTCCTCTTTTTTCCCTTTCTTGATTTCTCATTTTATTTTCCCATCTTTTCTGTCCTCTTTCTTTTCATCCCCTTTTTTAAATATTTTCTTACCTCGTACAAAAAGATTTCCAAAAATAGAAGGAAGTGGTGTTTTTTTTAATTAATAAAACGTTTATTACCATTATGAACAACTACCTGATGAGACATTTTTCTTTAAATGTCGAAACAAAATGTATAATTTTTTAGTAGTTTGTAGTTTGTACATGTTCTAAAGTATAATTAATTATAAATATTCATTTGTCTATTTTATATTGAGCACTGTTTTAAATGAATGATTTAAGCGTTTCAACTATTTTCATCGTTCCTTATTCATTGTAAAAAAACTGTACAAATTTGGCTAGCCACATGTAGTAATTGAAATCAAAATATGGAAAAGACCCAGACATAACGTGGAGTTTAGTAAAAACAGCCAAGGCTTACAACGGTGGCAGGATATGCAGATGTGCCAGGAATGAAAGTTAGCGATTATGCTATTCCTAAACAAACTGAGCTATTGAATGAAAGAACAGAAATTTTGACTAAGAGTAACCATACTAAAAATACCTATTAGGCTCATACAACCATGGATGAAAACGTTATAATTTATTGTAATTATAAAAATGAGCGTTCAAAAATTCTTCGTCGAAAAAATAAAAAGCAAAAACACCGTTACGTGAGTGTTCTTAAAAAAACGGTAAACTATAAAATCAGTTATTGCAAATCGCCTGAAGACACCAATTGGTAAAAACCTAGGTCGCGCAATAACTCGTTTACAAATTACAAATATTTAAAAGCTCTACAATATAATTGTATTGATCACTTTTTAATACAATGTGCACTGGTCTAATTTTATGATGACCAAAAACTAAGTAATTGAATATATATATATATATATATATATATATATATATATAGTCATCCACAGACAGTTCTGTTTCGCTGTATCACAGCTCATCAGTATATATATATATATATATATATATATGTAAGGAGTAAATAGATATATATGTCTATAAATATTGATCAGTTATGAGCAGAACAGTGCTCAATGATGTATAACAGGGTAAAAATGTTTATATTAATAAACATACATATTATTCTACGTTTTAGGCACGAATTGTAGTTTCATGCCTTTTAGCAATCATCAGGTTCATATCGATAAACAATAGCGAAAGAGAGAGATTTAATAGATTTATTTCTAAACTGATATTTTTATTACTTTTTATATTTTTCATTATGTTATTATAGCAGACACTTTTTATTTGAAACGGACTTTTTTATTAAACTTTGTCTTATGTCTATTGGCCTGTGACGTTTCATAATTTGGGGATTTATTTGTAAAGAGGAATGTAGGTTCGATTCATGTCAGTAGATAACCTTTTCTTTACAAAGATTATCGAATTCGCAGCATGATAGACGTAAAATACATATTATACATGCACAGTTTTCAAAGAGCGCATCATCAGTTCTATTAATAATACATTCCATATTCTTCTTTCTCATTAATACAGCCTCGAATTTTCGCAAAGAGTTGTGTTTTTCAAATTTGATGTCACAGATGCAAATTACCGTTTCTTGCATTAATGCTATGCTTTATCTTCGCAAGTTTCAGACAAGCCCATAAATGGAGTATTTCTGCATTACCCGTGCTGGCGGTACACAATCCACAGTTTTCAGCCTTGAGAGAATAAAAAAGACTTTCTCCCTCTTTAATGGTTGTTAAATTATTTTCCACCATGTAAAACCGTGTCCTACAGGGGCAATGTCTCAGTGCTTGTTTTTCATCCAAAACAAAGGCCAAGCGCCATTCAAGGTACAAGATTACTGTGTAGAGTTGTTTTGACGTAAAAAAGAGCGAGACCATAGTAAAGTTAGACAAATAATTCTAGTCTTGAAGGGGTTAAGATTTTATTAGAGAATAAGATTTCAGTTTTAAGTCGAAGACGTTAATAGTTTAGCGTTGAGGTAGAATTTAGAAGCAACTAGAAAACCAATCCTAAAAAGGAAAGAAGGAATAAAAATCTCGTCATGACGACTGTGTTTAAGAATGAAAGAAACGGTTACCGCTGACTATTAAACTTAGTGTCCAATTTTATATTTATATAAGCTCTATCCCTTATATCAACTTCTTTACCTCATAAATATAGCATACTTTAAAACTATATTTTTATAATACATACACATATTCTCATTCCATAAGTCATGCCACTTGCAAATGTCTCAGTTTTTTTTTTTTATTTAACTCCACGCTCTAAGTTCACCATTGCTCTTTGGGTTAAGTCACTGGATCTAACTAAAGCTTTTATTTACGTGGCCATATATCCATCAGACAGACACGTTACTTGGACGTCATTGGCCAGATCGCAAAACATTTCTTAGGCACAAGCAGATGAGCTAAAATGGAAAGTGAGACAGACACTAGAAAAAGACAAGCCGACCAAATCAAACCTCACGAAATTGGAGAAGCTGGCAATAGAAATCCTACAGAGGAATGGCATCATGCTCATAGTACCTGCTGACAATGTCAATGCGACTGTAGTGAGGAACAAAACAGAATATACAGAAAAAAAAAGAGATATCATTGGAAATGGTAGTTATAGAAAAGTAAAGAAAGATCTAACATTGAAAACAAAACAACTGTCACAGATCCCAAATTTGTGGTCCCTGTTCTTTAGAACAAGGACCACTTCCGACCTAATACATAAGGACAGTTGTATGAACGCAAAAGCAAGTAACCTAACATATAGGGTCTCCCTAAAATACAAAAAGACCGGATTCCGCTCAGGCCAACTGTTAGCAGCCAAGACTCTGTGAGCCACGCTTTGAGTCGCTTCCTTGTAGATATCAGTCAGTTAAGTGCCATACGTGGTACATGCTTTGGGCGATCATGTCTCGAAAGAGACATGACTGAGTGGGCAGAAGATTATCCCGCAGTAGGTTGCCATTGCTTTCTGTGGTAAACTGGTTGCCGACCAAGGCTATAGAACCCAATCTGTCCTATTATTTGACCCATAATTAATATCTTCCCAAGAGTATTTGTGCGTAAGTGAATGAAAAGACTTTAACTGGAATTCGAACTCGGCTCCCCGATTTGTCGTTCCGAGCCGATATCCACTGCACCACAACGTACATCCGTTTTAGATATAATTGGCCCATTAATAAGAAAATTACCATTATAAGTCCGTAAATTCGCTTACTTTGTGAAACTATTAAAAAAATGCTCCCATCTGAACCAACCAGATGGGGAACCTAAGTGTGGTGAGTGTGTTCATCAAGAGGCCCACAGTAGAGAAACTATCAATATTCAGGGACAGATTGGCACGGATTCATCCGTAGAAGAACGTACAATATATAAAAATAGATAACCTAATGAAGATGCTGAATTTTAATGCACAAACAACACACTTCAGAGTTATATCGGCATGAAAAATAATGAAAAATGAGCCCGCCATTATCACGAGCAATGGCGATCATATACAGGGAATACTTAATACATTATAATCTACATTACGAATGCCAAATCTATGGCTAAGATACGTAAATGACACTTAGTCATATCAGGAAGAATTTACAGGGTGTTAAATCAGAATTTTGGTTGGCCACTCATACATAAAATAGGGAGTTACTTTTCAATCACCCTATACATTCTCATATGTGTCCTGCATGGCGTCTAATTTTCAGAAATGTCCGAACTGTCATCTTTATAAATCTATTTTTTCAGATCAATAAATAAAAATGGATTCATAATCATTTAGATCTTAAAGAAGACAACCCTTTATCAGACTGACGCTATATAATCACATCTATAGAAATAACTGAAAAAAACTTTTTCCTGTCTGTTTTGTGAGTTCCAAATTATCCAAGCCCTTCTTCCTCATTACGTGTCCCAGAAATAACCTGATGAAGAGGCTGATTTTTTATGCCCAAACAACTCACTTCAGCGATATATCGACATGAAGAACAATGAGAAATGGGCTCGCCATTATCACGAGCAATGGCGATCATATACAGGGAATTCCTCAAAGAGATAGCAATTATAATTTACATTACGACTGCCAAATCTACGGCTGAAATACGTAAATGACACTTGGTCATATCAGGAAGAATTCTAACTACTGCTAGACCATGTAAATTCAATAAGAACATCGATACAGTCATGGTGGAAAAAAGCAAAAAAACAAAAAACAAAAAACAAACTAGAATTCATGAATGTACTAATATCTTGAACGGAGAATGTGTTAAAGACATTCTTATATCGCAAGCCAACATTCACCGGACAATACATCAACTTCCACATTTTTATATAAAAAGACAAAAATAAAGAAAGGCAAGTGTCAAGAAAAAGTTAAAGAAAGAGGATATTTTAAGAAAAGGATAAAGGAAGAATAATATAATTATAAAAAGCTGGACGCAAACCTAAAAATAGATTAAAGAAATCAAAACTCAGAAAAGACAGAGAAAGTGTGGACAAAAAGGGAAAAATACTAGTTAAAACGAATGAAGTAAAAAGAATAGCAAGATATAAACGTTCAATTCTGAGCCCGGATATAAAAGAAAAATTCAATTTGCCAGAAGATTAAAACAGTTGCTATAATTATGTGGTGTGATGCACGCCAGAAGTAAACCAAAATAAAAATCAATGGAAAACTGCCGACATGATGAACTGTAACATATAATAGAGTAGTGTTGGGACGCCCGCGCATATTCGGCTAAAATGGACTATTCCATTACTATGTAAAGTAATGGTGGCATCTACGTTGGGTAGGAATGTACCGAGCAGTCGATCTACAAGTCAGTCGTAGACTTCCGGTGACGACCCGGAAGTACCCATTGCTCATACTACGTCTTACGACGGTTGAGACGATTAACCTTTATTCTTGTATTGGATACTAATAACCTTTGTAAATACTATTTTCACGGAATACAACAATTAACCTATTCCTGTTGTTGAGTTATTTATTCTTACTCACGACATAACAAGTAGAAAGGCAAGTTCGGCAAAATATAACAAAATATCAACAACGAAAAAAGACAGCGCTTACAAAATTATTTAATGCATATATAACTTTGTGCAAATTATTTGAAACAATTGCTATATTTTCCTTTCTTTCATCATGCGATCAATTTTAGATCCACTGAAGTGACTGGGTGTAATCGATTTCTGTTTTTCTTTTTTTCCCAGATTAGGTCATTTGCAGTGATATACAGCACCATGAATCTGTTTTCGACAAATATGAGGAAATTCATTTGTCCTTGAAAAACATTGCATCATCCGTAATTGAATCAGATTTTTATCACGATCAGACACTATTGTACCGATTGTCGAGTAGTTGTCCTACGGCCATTGTTTGCTAGGAACGTTACTTCAAAGAAGCATATTAAAATTGTAACGCTACACGAACACACTGGCAAGCTATACAGAGAGATCACGTATATTGTTGGTGTCAGCCTTTCAACTGTCAGTTGTATCATCAAGACGAAGAATCAAACAGGATCCAGCAGTCTAAAACGTTAAAGAAAATGCGGTCGGAAGAGAAAAACAAGGCTAAGAAACAACGTATACGTGATCAGGGAAAATGTGAAAGATCCTAGGAATACATTATTCGTTTTGCTTTAATTAATTTTCACAAGGGTGTCTATCAGATTACTGTAAAAGTTTCCCGCTTTAGTTATAAATTTATTTATTCACAAAAAATCATAGCATCCATTATTGAGTCACCAAAAGTCAGGGTGTGAGAGAAATACCTCCGACATATGCCCTCGCCTCTCACATAAAGGTAAAACATTAACTAGAAGAAGAGAGTATTGTCACTAATGTATTATTATTTTGGGAATGTATTTCTGTTATGTATATGCAGGAGGTATTTCTGCTCCCTCTATATTTTTCTCTGGGTTCCTCTGCCTTTCTTCTTCGTCTATGTGCCCTGTCCCTTCAGAACGTAGACGATAATGGCTTTCCACATCTCCCTATCCCTGGTGGCTCTTAGCACGCCTTCTCCTGTTACACCATGCAACCTTCGTTCCATCATCCACCTGATATTTTATCCGTTGCTTTCCCATCTCTTTTCCCCTCTATCTGGCCTGTTAGTATCAGGTTCTCCAAGCACTTTTTCCTCATTGCATGTCCCAGGAACTTCAGCTGTCTCTTCCTGATGCTCAGTATTAATTTCCTTTTTGCTTCCATCATTTTTAAGACCTCATCATTGCTTACATGCTCGATCCATGATATTCACTGCATCCTTCTGTAGAACCACATTTCAGTTGCTTCAAGTTCTTCCTTCATCTTTGATGATATTGTCTAGAATCCAGTGCCATATTGAAAAACTGACAACACATAGCAATCCAGTGCTGCCTTCCTTGTTTCTAGCGAAATTGTCCTGTTTCTTAATACTTTAATCAACTTCTGGAATGCTTCATTCGCCATGCCAATTCGCCTTCGGATCTATGTGTCGCACTTTCCATCTTCTGTTATAACACTTCCCAGGTACTTAAATATTTGTACCTGCTTGATTCTAGTATTCCCGACCTGTATTTGGTGTATTGGGCTGCCCTTTTTACTGATGACCATGCATTCGGTTTTCTTGCAGTTTATTTGTAGTTCTTTCTTATCACTCCCTCCAGCTACCTTCTGTAGGAGGTCTTGTAGTTTCCTTTTTCTGTCTGCTAGCAGCACTGTATCATCTGCGTACCTTAGGTTGTTTAAATTGTGGCCTCTGATGATGAATCCAGGCATAACTTCTAGATTTCTTAAAATATTCTCCCTGTACAAGTTGAACAGATCTGGTGAAAAGACACATCCTTGTCTTACGCCCCTTTCTATCTACTGAATTCGTTAACATTCCGTATAAAAGCGGTTTGCTGTCAGTAAAGATTCTTTATTACTCTTAAGTCTTTCCCAAATATGTCAAGGCTGCCGAGCATTTCCATCAATTCTTTGTAGCGTATTTTGTCAAACGCCTTCGCATAATCAATAAAGCACATGTATAAGTCCTTCTTCATTTGTACTGCCCTTTCAGAGAGGATCTTAATGATAAATATGGCATTCCTTGTTCCAGTGTCATTGACGAAACCGCACTGTTCTTGTCCTATCTCTGGCCTGATTCTTCTTCTTGCTCTGTTCATCAGGATTCGGACAATCAGTTTTGTTATATGGCTTATTAAACCGATGGTTCTGTGGAGTTCGCACTCGTTTGCTCCTGGTTTCTTAGGTAGTGCTATGAAGATAGTCTTGCTGAGGTCATCTGGTATTACACCACTATTATAAATTTCATTTATTATTTCTGTAATGTTTTCATACCAAATTCTTCCAGGGCTATCAGCAGCTTTATGACTA
Source organism: Ascarosepion bandense (assembly GCA_037127315.1). Taxonomy (NCBI): domain Eukaryota; kingdom Metazoa; phylum Mollusca; class Cephalopoda; order Sepiida; family Sepiidae; genus Ascarosepion; species Ascarosepion bandense. Next base: position 10,405 of record JBBBDQ010000218.1, read on the forward strand.
TGCCGTCTGGTCCCGCTGCTTTGTTTCTATTCAGTTTGGCTATTGCAGATTCCACTTCAGACTTTAATATTTCCGGTCTGTCCTCATATTTTATTGGTTGTTCTCTCTTGTCGTGGAAAAGATATTATTCTTCCCATCGTTGGAGTATTTCCTCTTTCTCCAAAATGGTTGTTCCATTATATTCTCTTGGGGCAAAATTCTCTGGGCTTTTTAGACTTATTTTTTAATATAAATTAATAACCTTGCTTTTTTCATTAGCAAAATGTCTTTAATTTTGTCTTCTCATAACTTACATTATTCATTTTCCCCTTTACATCTTATTTGGTTGACACTTAAACGACACTAATAAAATTAAGTGGTTCACGTGTCAAAATAGTACGAAAAAAATACACGAATAATTTTAAAAATATTTTGGTAGATTCGCATTCATAAAGCATTAGAAATAAAAAAAATATTGATTCAAAAAATACTTTTAGAAGTTAATTTTGATTTTAAATATCCATTGTGAAATCGATTCCATATATATTAAAGGATTATTGGTACTGATTTTTAGTTAAAAAGGCCAAGTATGAAATTGTTTACGTCATTGATAACTGGGCTATTACGATTGAAGAAAAGAAAAAATCAATGATGAAAGTACAGTTTCAATTTGGACATTTATAAATAATGTACCTATAATCGAGTCTGGAATTGATTTGTTATTGTATTATACACAGTACGCATTTTCTAAAATAAATAAAGCAATCAAATTTCATTCTGTTATGACAAGTCCTCGAGATAAAGTGATTGATTTATTTGTTTTTTCACAGCTTATCAACCCTCTGAATGTTATTTAAGCCAGAAAATATTCTTCGGTTTTAAAAAATTTTGAGCGGATAATAATGGTTTTTACTGATACAGGATCTACTTATTAACCTATAGCTGGGGGAGAAGAAATGCGTGTGTAAGTAAATTTAACAAACCCGATTCGAATTGGAACTTGGCTCTCCACTTTAAAGTTCTGATCTGCTACACATCAGACCACCTGAACATACAAGCTGATATTTTCAAACAGTCATCCACTTAGGTACTGACCAGTCTCGACGTTGCTTAACTTCGGGAATTAGAAGAGAACCGGTGTTTCGATGTGGTATAGTCAATGCAATATAGACTTTACTTTTAGGGAGAAATCAAGATATTACGATTTTTGAGGGTATTGGCCTAAAACAGCCTATATTGCCTACTGCAAGGACCGTAAAATATCAAAGACCGGTTCGAACCCAGTATGATCTGACACTGGCACGTGATCCTAATTTTGCTATTACTTATGGCTAGCCTTTTCCTTATTGTATTCCTTAATTTCTAGCGAAACAATTATAGAGTGAATATTGTTTGTCTCTTGATATTAAAAACATGAAAGGTATATCTTTTTTTTATCATGTCACCCCGAGCAAGGCGCCAACGCCACTGCAGTGCAGGGGGCTACATAAGAGTAAAAGCACTAAATAGAAGAGAGTAAAGAGAAGGACAAACCAGTTAGAAAGGAGCAAGAGAATGGAGGGGACACAGGTGATATAACAGTTGCAGAGGTGGAGAAAAGGAAAGGATATACAGGGTGGTGGGGGGAGAACTAGGGTCAAGTGGTTAAGAGTTGAGTATTGACCTTGCATTTGAATTTCTGGAGGTTGTAGCCACCAGGAAAGCAAGAATATGGAAGCGAGTTCCACAGGCGGGAAGTGCGAGGGAAAAAGCTGCAGGAGTAGAATTGTCGTCTGCATTTGTTAATCTCACTGTGAATGGGTGAGACCTAGTTGCCAGTCTGGTTGCACGAGTAAACACCTGTTGCAAATGCACCAGTGACTTCAGTTCGTTGGAGCAGAAGCCATGAAAGTATTTATAGAACAGACAAAGGGAAGCCACATCCCGTCGGTGGGAAAGTGGCTGTAGTCGAGCCGCCAAGTCGGTACCTATCACATTACTAAACTCGTATTAGGGAAAACTGCCTTTGATGGGTGGTTCGTTAACGAATTTGGTCAAGGAACTCCATGTTTGGCTTAAGCATAAATTTACAATTGTCTAGTCACCTTCTTCTTCTTCTTCTTCTTCTTCTTCTTCTTCTTCTTCTTCTTCTTCTTCTTCTTCTTCTTCTATATGCCGTGTCAATTCAAGACGTAGGTGATCATGGCCTTTTCACATAAACTTGTACCTCTTAACACACATTCTCTTGTTATTCCTCCAAAAGCTCCGCTCTACCATCTACTTACTCAAGTCCATCAAGTATGTTACGCATTGCTTTTTCCTGTCTTGTGAGTATCAAATATCATGCCCTTCTTCCTCATTACGTGTCCCAGAAATTTCAACTGTCTTTCCTGAAGTTAACTATAAGTTTCCTTTTCGTTTCCTCTCCAAAACCTCGTTCTTGTTCATACGTTCCGTCCATGATATCCTTAACATCCTTCTGTAGAACCACAACTTCGGTTGCTTCAAGTGTTTCCTTCATCTTTGATAAGATTATTGCTATACTTGCATTACAATTAGAATCGTGTTGCCATGAACGCGTTGCTTAACTTCAAGAATCATGCAGGAACCGGTATTTCAACGCGAGATGTCCGTAAACCATCCAAGATAATGGAAGGTCTAATGAATGCTAATCTACATACTTTATTCCCCAAAACATTTGCTTATTTTTTTTTACGAACGGACTAATTCATTCAAGCAGCGTTATTAATGTTTCCATCCTTTATATCAGGTAAATTTGTCGTATCATTATTCGGATAAGTTTATGCCCCGGTTTTTGTTATAGGATAGGTTTTGACAGAAAAACATGCATGGATATTTCGAATATTCACTGTAATGCTAGAATAACTTCAAGCATACTAATGATTTACTGATTTTTTTAAAAAGCTCCTCATTTTCCGTCTTTGTTGTCATTGTAAAGGTACAAAAGGTAATCATTTTCATTTTGGTGGAGATGAATTCACGTGTGTCATGAGACGGCCGCTTTGTAACGTCATTTCATAGTCAGCTTCCAGCTTTGCAGTTGCATTATTTTATCATTATTTTTTGGTTCGGGCTTGGACTAAATCTACCTCGCCAAATTACTATAATAACCTACAAGATTATGGTGATATTCTCCTATGGAAAGATTCCTTCATCAGATATTAAAAATACTTCCGACTCGCAGACATCTTGTTAGGGAAAACCCAGTTCTAGCTATTCTAGGAATTTAGCCTTGATAGCAACATAGCTGATAAATCTGGTTTCCCCAGAAACACAGAATAATCTCCAGCAGCTCCACTTCTCACTGCGAATTAGAAGGCCACATACGTGCGAGCTTTTCTGAATGGATAGCGAGCCAGGGAGTAGTAGGGATAGGAAAATGAGAAATATTACTAAGAGCTGTACAGGATCACAAACATTCTAAAGGGATGTGCTACATTGAAGAAGAAGAATAAGGAGGAGGAGAAGGAGGTGGTAGTGGAGGTTAAGGTAGAAAAATGATCGCAGAGACAGTTGTTATGATTGTAATTAGGAACTTCCTGTTAATTTTTATCTCATATGAAAAGTAACTACCATGTTTGCTTATTTGAAATCGCTTGATCACCTCCATGAGCTTGGTTAAAGAGCGTTTTGCTAACACCGTAAAAGACTTAGTTGGGGTGTTTTAGGATAATGAATTATAATAGTGTAATTTATGTCTTCATGAAAAATTTATTATCTTAAACCATTTAAACAGCACTAGCTAACTGATCAAGGAAATGGTGACATGTAAGCATAAAAATAAATATCTGAATAAATACGTTGATCCTGATAATTTTTGAGGCGGAGGAAGAACAAGATTTCCCTTTGCGCTTAATATAAAATACTAATATTCACAAGTTGAAAATAATCTTTGTTCATTTTTTATATACATATATATATATATTACGGAAATTAACGAATTTTAAAGAAACATGGTTATAAACAACCGACAATTTGAAATGAATTGTTTGAACATTATTTTTTCAAACAATTCGTTTCAAATTGTTGGTTGTTTATAACCAAGTTTCGTTAAAATTCGTTAATTTCCGTAACATGTTTACATTTGTTGACATTACGATACATATCAGAGTAGATATGGTTGTTACAATGAATCGAAAATTGTGTTATATAGGCTTGATTAAAACCTCGTTTTGACTGGAGGCCATTCCTGGTCGAGCGGTCTAAGACGTTGCTAGATCAAATGGTAGCTTCCCCTATGTAGATAGGGGTCGCAGGTTCGTAATCCTGCCGAATGGCACACATTTTCGTTATAACAATTTATCGTAAATAATCTGGCCAGGAGATATAAATATATAGTACTGTTTAATTAAAAACAGAATATCTACTTAATTACGAGTATCGATAAAAAATAATGTTCAAACAATTCATTTCATATATATATATTCTTTTATTTTAAAAACCATAATTTTTGAGGCGGGGCAGAACAGGATTTCCCTTTGCGCTTAATATAAAATACTAATATTCACAACTCGAAAATGATCTTTGTTCATTCTTTATATATATATATATATATATATATATATATATATATATATATATGTGTGTGTGTGTGTGTGTGTGTGTGTGTTTGCGTGTGTATGTGTATATCCGTTTATTTTAAAAACCAAATATATATTTTTAATTAAAAGAACTGTAGTCCCAGTATAATGCACCAACATTGCGATAACTAGATTTTAATTAAAACTTAAATCACGTAACGGTCAGTGTATATTCTGCACCTGAAGACTGCGGTGGGCATGAAACTTTGAGTCGTGTTATCGGTGTAATTAATATAGCTCTGTTGTATTACACCGAGCAGTTTCATTAACACCAGCACTATATCTTCTATATGTTATAATTATATTTTTATATTTGATAAATTTTAATTAGAGATTTTAATTAAATTAATAATCAAAATTTTAATTAATTTAATAGTTAAAGGTATATGATAAACTCAGAAGTAGTTAGAACGTTCGCTTTTAAAGCCTTGGTTGGAATCTTACCATAGTCGATTTGGAGGAAAGTGACTGAAACACATGCTACCGGTGGACCAAAGCCTTGTGAGTGAAACTGGGTAGACAGCTTCCTTCGAAATTGTGCTAGATTGAAGTTACAAATCATCATGAGTTTTTTCAGATTATTGTTCACGCTGGTTTACGCGCTCTTACCCAGAAACTGTAACTAAGGTCCACTCAGAATAGTTGTAGTATATAATGTGTGTGTGTCTCTGTGTGTGTGTATGTATGTGTAAATGATGATTTGTTTGTATTTTAAAACAAATTTACTGTTTACTTGCTAATAAAAATAAAAGCGAAATTTGAGGTAAGCATACTTTCCACTTGGCTGTTTTGTTTTTATGTCATATCAACACCTCGGCGGGTCATTTATTGCCAACTAAATTTTTATTTATTTATTGCTGGTAATACCTTTTTCTTTCAACAATTTATTGTTGTTTTATATAATTTTTGTGTCTAGTAATACTTTTTTCTTTTCGAGTATCAAGATTCATTGGGATTTGTTTTTAAGGGCAGGGTCCCCAAGTCCTACCCTGTTATTTAACCCATAACTGGAGGAAACGGACGCATTAATACCTTTCCCAAGGGTACCAGTGCTTAAGTGAATGCAGGGTATTCAACTGGAATTCGAACTTGGCTCACCGATTTTCACTTTCCGAGCCGATATCCACTGCACCACAACGCACATCCATCATTAAGCGCTTACAGCACCTGGTATTCTCAAGAGGTCACCTTCCATTTGTAATTGTCCGCTCAGTAACCCTGATTTAAATTGTTCCGCGTTCACATATATCAAATTACACCTGTTATTCTATATACCTTTTATTTGACCCCGAAGAAACTATATGATATATTATAGATTAGCAATTGATTACAAATACTGAAACCTGAACAGTGTAGTCTCTTGTTAAAATATTAGGTTCTTTAAGCCTGCACTTGAAGAAAAACAAAAAAACTAAATAAAAGAAACAAGACAAACATTGTTTAGGGTACCTTTTGTTCAATAAAGCAAGATACTACAAATATAATTATTAACATGAAAAAATGATTCTGTTTTCATAACTGGTCACCCCCCTACACCTGCTCAAGGTTCTCGACAGGCTCCAAAGGAGAATCTGTAACGTGATCGGTCCCCACCTGGCAGCTCGACTACATCCACTTTCTCACCAGCATGATGTGGCTTCTCTCTGTCTATTCTATAAATATTTTTATGGATTCTGCTCCGACGATCTTAGCTCACTGATGCCCCCTCCACAAGAATTTACTCGAGCAACCAGATTGGCAACAAGTTCCCACCCTTTTACAGTTAAATCAACTAAATGCAGCTACCACTTCTACTCAAGTAGCTTCCTTTCTCGCACTTTCCGTCTGTGGAACTCCCTTCCGCATATTTACTTCCCTGAAGGCAATATTCTCCAAGAATTTAAATGCAACATCAATTTCCGGCTTTTGTCCACTTGACTACAATCCTTCTTTCGTCCTTTCCCCATCACCTCGTGTATCTTGTTTTTTTCCTTTCTCACTTTACTCTCGCAACTGTCTTCACACCGGTATTCCCATCCTTCTCTTGCCCCCTTTTTTTAACACCCACTGTAACTGGTTTGTCTTTACCTTCGCTTTCCTTCTGCTTAAAGTTTTACTCTTCTCTTATGTAGTCCCTTGCGCACCAGTGACGGTACCGCCTTGCTTCGGATGAAAAAGTTTTCAAAAAAGCAAAAAAATAGCAGACTCATCAGATCGACAAGGAACTCTCCATTTTAAAATACTTATTATTTAATTTATTAATTATAATTTTTACAAGAAATGCATAGGAAAGAAAAGCGTTTAGCATAAAGTTTTATTTAAGATTCGATACGGGCACCAGATTTCGTTACCAGCATCTCGATCCGCCAAGGAATCGCGTCAAATGATTTCTCCAGGAACTCTTGTGGTGTGGAAGACATAACTTCTTGTATTCGCCCTTCAAGTTCTTCCAAACTCTTGGACTTGGTATTGTAGACCGACTCTTTTAACCAACCCCTAAGAAAAAATTCACAGGGCGTTAAATCAGGATTCTGGTTAGCCACTCATACATAAAATAA
>JBBBDQ010000218.1:22500-65000 GCA_037127315.1 Ascarosepion bandense
ATGAACAAGAAGAAAATTTCTAATGTTACCGCAAGCTTTGATTTTGTCCATAGGACGATATTATCAAGAAGTCAAATCAGAAGGTGGGATCCGTACACGGGTTTCATGGTCGGTACGCTAAATTTCTAAACATTCGAGTACACCAGTTTACTCGAATTGCTGGGAAAACACATGAAAAAAAGATAAATTTTGATGCACGCATCCATATTCTACTTTTGCTGTTTTTAATGTCGAGTTAAAAAAAAAGGACATATAACCATTGCAACTCTAAACAGGTTTTGTATATCTTTACTCAGATAAAGTACATGGCTAACATATGTATATTCACACGCGTGACAATGCAGGTACACATACGTAACCCCCCCACACACACACACAGAAATATATAGTTTATAATTTGCTATATTTAAAGAGAAGGAGTGTTCAGTATAGGGTATGGAGCGTCAATATATATATATATATATATATTCAGTAAGTCAGTTAAGTACCATACGTGATACACGCTTTGGGCGATCATGTCTCGAAAGAGACATGACTGACTAGTAGAAGATTATCCCGTAGTAGGTTGCCATTGTATTCTGTGGTAGACTGGTTGCCAGCCAAGGCTATAGAACCAATCTGTCCTATTATTTAACTCATAACCGGAGGGAAGAGATGGATTAATACCATTCCCAAGGGTATTTATGTCTAAGTGAACGCAATGAATTCAACTGGAATTCGAATTCAACTAACTGATTTGTCGATATCCACTGCACCACAACACACATCTGGACATAATTAATACGCCACCCTAGTGTTTTAAAAAATGACGTATTTCATACTAATTTTTAGTATTCATTCCCAAGTGAATAATTGTAAATGAAAATAGAACGGCTCTTTTGTTAATATGTGCATCAAATGAATTAATAATGAATTAATAATTACCTATATTGCATCAAATGAATTAATAACTATTTAATAATTACCTGTATTGCAGTTTCACCAATGAAAGAATGAAGGAAATTTAGGGTGATTCGGACGAGTTCATCTTTGCTTCCTTGCCTTGTAAAATTTTGCAAAGTAAGAAAAGAACCATTCTATTTTCATTTGGCAAAAATACTAAAAATATTATGAAATACATCATTTCTTTAAAAAAACTGTGGTGGCCTAATAATTATGTCCGGTAGTATATATATATATATATATATATATATATATATATATATATATATATAAGGCAATCTGTGAGTCTGTGTGTGACTGTAATCTATGCACGCCTACCTTTTTTTAAGCTACTCCATTCAAACTTTCTAGGGACACATATCTACACATACCTTTTGAGTTTAAGTTCAGAAATTTTCCCTTTCATACTTTTTGGCCAATGGAGCTGATTGTTTACATTTGCTCCATAAAACAACTAAGATCTAAGATGGTTGCTAGATTACATCACAGAAATCAAATCACACGTGCCAAACGCGACTAAAAAAATGAGCCTTTATATTCAATTTTTAATCCGACGTTTTAAGAATTCAAAAAATGTAAATATTTTTCCCTAAATTTTGAAACAAAAGAAATATTTTTAAAAAAATATGTAAAAAAAGTATCAATGGTTAACTTAATTATTTAAGTCTTTTTTTTCTTTTCTGATTTAATATTTCGTACTTCAGAAAATAAAAGTAAAAAAAATAAAGCTTTTTTTTTTCGCTAAATATTTCATGCAAAAAATCAACTGTCTGTAATTCGTGTGGCCTTAATGAAACTTTTTCCTCTATAATAAGAAGATAAAAAATCCTTTCAAAAATTACTGTTTTCTACAAGCAGTAGTTTATGTATAATATCTTTTGTGTTACTGCGAGGTTGTAAAAAATACCAGATTGGGAAACTGGCGCGGGACATCTTTCTCTCAATGAGAGTGAATGGGTCTCTCTTAAGACGTGGTAGGCAACCCATCTAGTGATGGTGTCACGATAAAAACACCCTTGGTAGCTCTAGCGAAGCATCAAGTATTCAGCTACTGACAAGATTCTGAATCTCGGCCAGGGCCGCAGAATGATGATGATGATGATGACTTGTTTCTCCGATGAACATGGAGGAACAATCCCGGCAATTTATTCTGCTTGTTCATCATTTCGATTTCGGATATTTTTAGATCTGATAATGTCCATAATAGTTTTCGAGGTTGTTGTTATTATGTGTGTGTTTTTTTTATATGAGATAGATTGTTTTGGATATTAGATGCAATGGAGTTGGTTGGTAGTATGATGTATTTGTTATTGTTTAGATTATTATTGTTAACAGTGTTTCTTTTGTTGTGATTGTATATATTATGTGCCTTTCTTTTTGCACGGTGAATAAAGTGATATGTGTAATGCAAGTTTCTGAATGTGTTTTCTATGTATTTTTCTTCTTTTGTTAAATATTGGGTGTCTGCATATTCTTAGTGCTCTTAAAAAGAAACCTATAATAATACCAGATTTGATTTTCGAAGAGTGGCTGGAGTAGAAATTTATCAGGTCGTTTTTGTTGGTAGCTTTTCTGTAGACGTCAAAATCGAGTTTGTTGTTATTTTTGTTTAATATGATATCTAGGAAAGGAAAAGTATGATTAGATTCAGTTTTGAAGGTAAAATTTATAGTAGGTTCAATGTTATAGAGTTTGTTGACAAAATCTGCTATGTTAGTAGTTTCTGGATAGATTAGAAGGGAGTCGTCTATATATCTAAAGTAGGAGGAATTTGGTTGTAAAATGTTTCTGAAACAATCTCTTTGCAGAAATTTAAAAAATAAACAAGCGAGAACGCCGCTGAGAGGCGATCCCATTGGTAAACCACATTTTTGTCTATTTTGTGCGTATGCGGAAACATATATATATATATATATATATATATATATATATATATATATATATATATTATAATCGTGTCGCCCCAAGCAAGGCATTTTACTGCCACTGTTTTGTAAGGGGTTACATAGGAGGAATGTTATAAGGAGTGAGAGGTTGCAGGGGATGTCAGGAAGAGAGTAGAAGAGATAAGAGAGTACTGGTGAGAGTGGGGCGGACGAAAAAAAAGCATGTGTGAGAGAGAGGATGTAAGTTAGTGAGACAGAAGATGACTATTGACTTGACATTTAAATTCTTGGAGATTGTAACTGTCGGAACAGCAGGCGGGAAGTGCGAGAAAAGATGCTGATGGAGTAGAATTTGCGTTTACAATCTATTGGTTTCAATATATATATATATATATATATATATATATATATATATATTAGGTGTATAACGTGGTAAAATCTGCCTCCCTCCACCGAGCGCCCATACTTCAGAAATAGAAACGCCGAGTGATTCCAAATCGGTCGGGTTTCAATCCTGGTTGGAAGCAATCTGATGTCTAACCGTACTGATGAGCTGTGATGCAACGAAACAGGACTGTCTGCAAATGACTATCTACGCTCTCGCCTGTCGATTGAGCACTATAGAGAAATCGTAGATTTAAAAAATAAACAGTAGATACTAACGCTATTTACGCATCGTTTATTTAGGAATGAATTTGAGACTTCTCGGCTACTGGCGTGTGTTTATATTGTGAACATAACACGCTAAAAACAGCCTCCGTCCACCGAGCGCCGATCAAGGCAAATCGGTCGAGTTTCAATCCTGGCTGGAAACAATCGGATGTCTAACCATAATGACGAGATTTGATACAGCGAAGCAGAACTGTCTGCGGATGACTATATATATATAAACTTATTTATGAATGGAAATTTTTCTGTGTGTGTGTGTGTGTGTGTGTCTGTTTGTGTATCCGTTACCTACAGACTCCAAAACGGCTGAACCGATTTTCTTGAAAATTTACACAGTTGTACTATAAGCGTCTGCGAGTGTTCGCAGCTAGGTTTTGTGTCGAGGTTCCCCCCGATAAATATCGAAAATCGAAAATAAAAAAATCGGGTTATAGAAGGAGTGGTCCGGTTTTAATCAAATTTCATACACTCATTGACAAAGACATAAGAAACGATATTCAGAAGTTTCTAGGTTGCAGTTCTTACAATAGTGCAGAAAATCGATAATATATATATATATATATAAAAGGCAAGATGTTTGTGTGTGTCTGTTTATCTGCCTGTATATCTGTATTTTTTTCAGCCCTTTTATTTTATTTTTTGCTTCGAGTTTGGCTCTAAGTAGATATAATTGTAGTTCTTAGTCTCCGCCATGGTATCATTTACTCAGAGGACTTATTTAGCCTTCAAAATTCAGTTTACGACGAAAAATCTTATTTGATATCAGGAAATCAAAATTTGACTTACATCCATTCATTTTTCTTTCAGTCCACGGTTTCGCTTTAACTGGAAACAAATATTGTTTTTTCGTCTTTCGTGACAACGTCCAAAGCGTCTGAGATCCAGGACCATGGATTAGTTTTAAAGCTTTCATTACACCCGAGCAACGTCGAGCTATACTGCTAGTATATATATATATATATATATATATATATATATATATATATATATATATATGAATGAATGAAAATAAAATATAAATCACTGAGTGATGATGCTAAACAAATAGAGTGTTTGTACGTATGCGGGAACAGATATAGATTGTTTATCAAATCATAGGCTACCAATCATCTTATGAAACAGAAAGAAGAGAAAAGCATGAGCATGTACCAAGGGTACTAATGTACCGTTGTGCATATTTTTCTCTCATTCAGTTATTTGTATTCTACTGGGATGAATAAAATATATAAACGGGTAGATTTGATTTATATATGCTTATATATGCTCATGGGAATAACCATCTATTCTTTCATACAATCTAATGAAACACTTTTCACGTAAAAGCAAACAGGAATTATGAGAATGGACAACTGGAAGTTTAAAATAACTTGAATTTCCAAATAAGGGTGGATTCATTCAAGAATTGTAAACCCTTTCATCCGGGTTTGTATGATCCTAATATATAATTTTAAGGTGTGTTTTTTTAATATTTATTTTTTAATGATGTCACTACAAGCAAGGCATTCCACTGCCACTATAGCGCAGGGGGTTACACAGGGCGATAGACGAGTTAGGATGTACATAGGGGAAGAGTTGGGGAGAATGGGAGGGTTAGTGTGTTAGGAGGTGTCTATTGACCTTACATTTAAACTCCTGGAGGTTATAGCCGTCGAGGAAGCAAGCATGCAGAAGGGAATTCCACAGGCGGGAAGTGCGAGAAAAGAAGCTGTTGGAGTAGAAATTGCTGTTACATTTCATCAGTTTCACTGTAAAAGGGTGGGACCTAGTTGCCAATCTAGTATCTCGTGCGAACTCACACCTAGAGGGCACCAGTGATTTAAGTTCATCAGAGCAGAAGCCATGAAAGTATTTATAGAAGAGGCACAGTTAAGCCACGTCACGCCGGTGAGAGAGTGACTGCAGGCGGTCAGCTAAGTCGGTATCAATTACATTACGCTGTATTTTGTCAAGAAGCCCGAGGAGAATAGCAGGGGCACCCGACCAGATGTGGTAACAGTATTCAAAACACGGGCGGGTGGTAGATTTGTATAAGTGCAGGATAGTTTCAGGCGGAAAGAATTTCTGGGCCCTGCACAGAGTGCCAACTTTCATGGCAGCGGATTTAGCAATGGATTCGACGTAGTCATTCCACTTGAGGTCCGCTGAGAGTGTCAGGCCAAGCAGACGTAGTGTTTTACTCTCTGGGAGGCATGCCTGTTCCATGCTAATGGGAGGGAGGTGCGGTCGTCTGTGGTTGTTAATTGACAGCAGCTTCGTTTTGGAAGAATTGAATTTTACGAGCCATTTCCTACCCCAATCCACCACGGATTGGAGGTACTTTTCGAGGTCAGCCGCGAGGTTCGCCTTATCGTCAACATTAGATTTTTGATCGAGGCGAAAGTATACTATGGTATCGTCGGCGTACATGCCTACTTGTGATCTTATGGCATCGGGGAGATCATTGATGTAGATTAGAAAGAGCGTAGGACCTATGATAGAGCCTTGGGGAAACCCACATTTGTAGGATAGTTTTGGGAGGCATATGTCCGTTTAAAACCACCTTCAGTGTGCGGTTGGAGAGGAATGACTGGATTAAGTCCAACAAAAGTCCAGTAATGCCGTAGCTTCGCAGTTTCCGTAGAATGCCGTCATGCCATACTCTGTCGAATGCTTTAAAGATATCCACGGCGACAGTTCGGGCTTCACCATTCTTGTTGAGAGCCTGATATATATACTCGGTGATGGTCGTTAGCATATCAGCAGTAGACCTGGCTCTGAACTCAGAGGATGCTAAGCGCTGCTTCATTCTGGCAGCAATCAGCATCTTAGCTTCGTTAAGTATTTTTTACACTTATTACGAGCTGAGGTGAAAAGGCACCTGTTTTGGTCCGACGCGTGGCTACGGTAAAGCCGGAAGAAGTGATTCCGGTAGGCAATGGCGGCCGAGCAAGCGGGCGAGAACCACGGAGACGAATGGGATTTAAGCTGAAATTTCCTGACAGGGATGAAAGCATCGATGCTAACCTTAACCCAGGAGGAGACCTCTGATGCACAGTCTTCGACGGGAAGACTAAAAACATTGTTCCAAGGGACGTCGCAGAGGAAGTCACGGAACGAATCCCAGTCTGCTCTTTGATAGCAGTAGGATATTCTGCTGGTCTGGGTTTCTTGTGTAGGGGTGGAGTGGAACGAGATGTTGACAGAAACTACGGCGTGGTCAGAATTACCGAGAGGGCAGAGCTGTCTGGTGGTGCAAGAATTTGGGGAGGAAGTGAAGCAGAGGTCTAGTAGCGAGTCCCTTCCGTTAGGGCTACTGGAGAAACGCGTGGGGAAGTCCACCACTTGCCTAAGGGATTGGGAAATTGAAAAATTAAAGGTGTGGACACCAGCAGTGTCGGTTACAGAGTTTTCGAGCCACTTAGTATGGTGGGCGTTAAAATCACCAAACACGAAAATATGGGAAGATGTGTGAGAAGAAATGGCCTTGTCGATATTGTCAGAGATGCTGTCAAGTACTGAACAGTTAGAGGAGGAGGGGGAGCGGTAGAGGAAGAAGAGATAGCTAACGGAGCTTAGAAGTGAGAGACGGAAGCACATGAAAGACTGGTCCAGGGATTCAAGAGATGTTAATCTAGCTAGGGGGAGGTGTTCGCTGACATATACACCAAGCCCATGCATATGGATGTTGGAGTCCTTCCTGAAGAGGGTAGGTAACCAGGAACATACAACTCAGAGGAGGGGATAGACAGGTCAAGGTTAGTTTCACATAGGGCTATGATATCAGGTGAGTTAGTTTGGAGGAATGATTCTACGCTAGAAAGGTTAGTGCGGATACCGCGAATGTTAGTGAATGTGATACAGAGAGGTTTCATTTAGTAACCTTTCCCGTTCTGGAAGTTATATTATAGCTAATTTCTCTTCTTGGCACAATCTGCAGATATCACCACCGTTGTGAGGTCCCGTTATTTTTTAATATGCCTCATATTATGTCAGGGTCTTTGGCGTTTTTTTTTCTCTTTTAATTTTCATTCGTGTTTTGCTAGTTTGGTACAATTTCTAAGGCTTCCTAACTTGAATGTAGAATTGTAATTGTACCAAGGTTTTGACAGTTTCCTTCATAACATCCTAGATTTTTCTGTTCGTCCGTATCTTACACTTAAGCTCTGACGAGTGAGAACATCAAAACAGTGTTACCACAAAACGTCCGTATAAACCAGCTCAGTTAAAGGGACAAATTTTGTTGTTTACCAACGCTTTATCTCCGATATCGAACCCTTTATGAGAAAAAAAACATGCTTGGCAAAATAAATTTACCAAAAAAACACTGAAAAAAAAACAATAAAATTTTCGCTAAAGATTTAAACATTATTACAATTCAACACACTTTCTCTTTCTCTCTCTTTCTCTCTCTCTCTCTCTCTCTCCATATATATATATATATATATATATATATATATATATATATATATATATGCCGAGCCTGAGAAGGACCTCCAATCCGTGGTGTACTTGGGTAAGAAATGGCTCGTAAATTTTAATGCTTCCAAAACGAAGAACATTATCTATTAACCATCATAGTCCCTACCCACCATTAACATGGAACAGGCTAGCCTCCCTGAGAGTAAACCACTACGCCTCTTTGTCTTAACACTCTCACCGGACCTTAAGTGGAATGACTATATCGAATCTATTGCTAAATCCGCTACTAAGAAGTTCAGTTCATTGTGCAGGACGAGGAAGTTTTTCCCATCCATTCTGTACATATATAAATCAACCATCCGCCCGTGTTTGAATACTGTTGCCACATCTGGTCGGGTGTCTCTGCTATTCACGTCGGGGTTCTTGACAAAATCCAACGGAGAATCTGTAATGTGATCGATACCGACTTGGCAGTTCAGCTGCAGTCGCTATCTCACCGGCGTGACGTGGCTTCCCTGTGCCTCTTCTATAAATACTTTCACGGCTTCTGCTCCGATGAACTTAGATCACTGGTGCCCACTTGGTATAAATTTGCATGAGCTACTAGATTAGCAACTAGGCCCCACCCTTTTACAGTGTATCCGATGAAATGTAACCACAATTTCTACTCTAAAAGCTTCTTTTCACGCACTTCCCACCTGTGGAGTTCCCTTCCATATACTTGCTTCCCCGAAACCTACAATCTCCAGGAATTTAAATGTAAGTTCAATAGACATCTCCTATCTCACTAACTCGCATCCATTCTCTCAAGCTCTTTTTCATCTACTCCGTCCCCGTCCTCCTTATTCTTATCCGTCTATTACCTTCCTCCTGATATTTCCTATAACTAACCCCACTTTCTCATCACTTTCCCCTATGTAAACCCCTGCGCAGGAACTGTGGCAGTAGAATGCCTTGCCTTGGGTGAGATGATTATATATATATATATATATATATATATATATATATATATAAATTTACGCTCTCACACCGTTATTGAGCACTCTGGAAGAATGGTAGCTACTCTAGCATCTACGCATTGTTCTTTCAGCAATGAATTAAAGCACTCTCAGCTATTGGGCGTGTGTATAATAATAATGTGCACGCGAAAAAGTCTGCCGCCTTCTACCGACGCCCATAGCTCAGAGGTAGAATTGCCGACTGACGCCAATTCAGCCGGGTTTCAATCCTAGTTAAAAGCAATCGGATGTCTAACCGTACTGATGATCTGTGATACAGCGAAACAGAACTGTCTGCGGATGACTATATATATATATATATATATATGTGTGTGTGTGTGTGTGTGTGTGTGGGTATATATATATATATATATACATACACTCATTCGGATATCAATCTATAACGCAACTTTGGTTTCAATCATTTGGTATCTTCAAACGTTTTATATCAACTGATTCTCCAACACACAACAGGAACTTTAAACTGACTTGAAATTTAAAATAAGGCTGAATTTGTTGAAGGACTAAACCTTTTCATCCGGGTTTGTATGATCCTAAAATATATATTTTGAGGTGTTTACATCCGGGCATTATTTCGGACCTTCCATTCAGGAACGTTTTTCGTTCTAGAAATGATAATATGGCTACCTTTTCTTCCTAGCACAATATGCAGCCATCACCACCGTTGTAAGGAATGAACGTTTTTTTCATATGCTCCATGTTATATCAGGGTTTTTAACGTTTTTCTTTTCATTTCCATGCGTGATTTGCTAATTTAATGAAATTTTTAAGGCTTTCTAGCTTGAATGTAGATTTGTGATTACACCAATGATCCGTAAAATTTCTTTTAGTACATACTAGGTGTATTTTTCTCTGTCCATCTGTATCCTGTACTCTGCTGTGTAAAAAAAGTCCTCCTTGTATATAGCATACTGAGTGCAGATACTAAAAAAATATGGAGTGTATGGTGGATAATAACGGAGCTATAATTTATATTAAAAATAGGTATACACCGGTAGAAGAACGCTGTGTTTTCTTCAAGTTTTTCCACAAACTGCCTGACGATTGGATTGCGCGCCGGCACACACACACACACACACACACACACACACACACACACACACACACACACACACACCAACCAGATACTGTTGTCATATCTGGTCAGGCACCTCTGCTGTTCATCTCGGTGTTCTCAACAGGCTCCAAAGGAGAATCTGTAATGCGATTAGTTCAGACCTGGCAGATCGACTCCAGCCACTTTCTCAACGGTTGAATTTGGCTTCCCAGTGTCTATTCTACAAATATTTCAGCTCCAACGAACTTAGGCCAATGGTGCCCCCTCCACAAGAATTTACCACAGTGCAACCAGACTGACAACATAGTCACAGGTTTTTACAGTTAACTCAACCAAATGCAAGCGACAATTCTACTCTAATAGCTTCTTTTTTCGCACTTTCCACCTGTGGAACTCTCTTCCATACTTGCTTTCCTGACGGCTACAACCTCCAGGAATTGAAATGTAATGTCAATTCCCATCTCTTACCCACTTGACTCCAGTCCTTTCTACATCACCCAATGTATTCTTTTCTTTTCTCTCTACCTTCGCAGTTGTCTTAACACCTGTGTTGACATCCATCTTTTGGCCTTTCTTGGAAACCCCCTGTAACAGGTTTTTTCTTCTTAATAAAGCCACTAAGGGGTACGGGGTTTACTAAGCGTGAGATAACAACATTAAGGAAATAGAAAAAAAGCTGGAATGAAGAAGACAGAAGATAACGATTGATATTGCATTTACATTTTTGAAGTGCTGAACACCTGACTATTTCGCTCCATACCTGGATCAAAAGCTGGAGATATATTTTATTCATGCACAAGATGTTTTAAAAAGGTAGGACTGGCGGTACCAAATACTTCCAAAATTAGACCACAATCGATGCGCTCCACCTTCAAAACATGCCTTGGACACAAATACAAGACCGTTAATGCTATCGAAGGAACCCGCGTCACGGACGGCGAATTCAAACTACTAAACCCGCCAACTAGCGACACACTGTCATAACCACACTGTCTGCATATATAGCTATGGAACCAGTCTAAGTTGTTGTTTTAGATCACTGTTAACCCTACAGGTTTAACGATTTATCGGAGAAAGCAGTTGTATACAGTTTAGAGTTTAGATATTTTCGTCACCATAAACGAGAAGCTATTTAAGAACAAGATTCGAGTTTTAGATTAATGTTTTTATTTTATAGCATATTGCGGTTTGGGACTTAACACCACATCTCAACCTGTATTATGTCCACTTTCTTTATGTCCTTTGCTAAATTAATTATAATTAATCAATCTACTGAGGTATTTGACGTGTTTAGTATTTGAAATTTAATTTGTTTAGTATCTTGAGATTTGATTCCTTCAGAGTACCTGCTAACAGTACTTTCCTTCCAATCCATGTCATATTTGCTGTTTTTCAAAAAAGTTTTTCTTGAGTACTTTTTCTCGGAACAGTCAGAAGAGGATGCCGATCTTCTATTTAAGATCATTAGTGGTATATACTTTGATGTTCGGTTGGATGAATGTTTAACAGCTCGGCAAATGAAATGCGTTCAAGTTCCGCATGGAATAATTTGTTTCATTGTACGAATGATCTTGGAAAAAGGGGATGAATGTAAACTCATTTACAGGTTCAATAGCTTAGTAAACTGGTTTCACTAGCATTGGCTCGCAACATTGAATACTGCTGCCATATCTGGTCGGGTGCACCTGCTATCTACCTAGGTGTCCTTGACAAAATCCAACGGAGAATCTGTAATGTGGTCGATCCCGATTTGTCAGCTCAGATACAATCACTTTCTCACCGGCGCAATGTAGCTTCCCTGTGTCTCTTTTAGAAATACTTTCACGTCTTCTGCTCCTATGAACTTACCTCCCTGGTGCCCCCTATGTATAAATTTATTCGAGCAACAAGATTAGCAACTAGGTCCCACCCTTTTACTGCGAAACCAATAAAATGTAAACGCAAAATCTACTCCAACAGCTTCTTTTCTCGCATTTCCCGCCTGTGGAATTCCCTTCCGTATATTTGCTTCCCCGACAGCTGCAATTTCTAAGAATTTAAATTCAAAAGTCATCTCCTGTCTCAGTAACTTGCATTCTCTCTCTCATACGGATGTGCGTTGTGGCGCATTGGATATCGACTCGGAACGAGAAATTGGGGAGCCGAGTTCGAATTCCAGTTGAATTCCTTGCATTCACTTACGCGCAAATACCCTTGGGAAAGGTATTAATCCGTCTCTTCCCTCCAGTTATGGGTCAAATAATAGGACAGATTGGGTTCTATAGCCTTGGTCGGCAACCAGTCTACCGCAGAAAGCAATGGCAACCTACTGCGGGATAATATTCTGCCCAGTCAGTCATGTCTCGGAAGAGACATGATCGCCCAAGCGTGTATATCACGTATGGCACTTCACTGACTCTCTCATACTCTTTTCTCCGTTCACTTCACTCTCATCAGTATTCTCATCCTTCTCTTACCCACTTCAGATACCTCCTAAAACCTGTCAGCCTTTCTCATAACTTTCCTCCTATGTATCACCCTGCAAAATAGTGGCAGTAAAATGCCTTGCTTGAGGTGATATGATTATAAAATAAAACAAAAACAAAAAACTAGTCGATGAGAAAGACAACTCTGATCTAAATTCAAATCCGCAGGAAAAACAAATGGCATTTTCCTAAAGAATAATCAAGGTAATGTACAGTTAAAGAAAACGTAATAAAAAATGGCATAGAGGACCATGTTTTTCTCGGTCTTGTAAGAACATGGCATTTAAAGAAGAAGAGGGTGGTTTCAAATACTAAATTTGGTCTTGTTTTCACAAAGAATACCCAGAAGACAAACATCTTTTTTTAGGCTCATCTCTTCTACGCAGTTGTTGTCCTCAGCCTATTGTCGCATAATTTCGTCTAGGCTAATTCAGGAGAGCCTGTACGTTATTTACATATACAAACGTAAATCGGTCTGCTGAAAGGAAAGGTTATTTTTAATGTGTTTTTCTAGATGATTTTCTCGCCAGAATTTATATTAAAAATAATTAGTCTTTTTCGTCCATTGACTGCATATTGCTATCACATCTATGCTAATTCTGTTTTTTTATTTAGAGACTCCTTAAATTAGAGATTTTTTTTATTTTCGCAAATCATCCATTTTAATTGTTTTCCGAAAAACATTGCAAAGAGCTACAAATTCACATTAACGTAAAAATTAGTCTTATTGTTGGAAAATTTACAATTTTTATATGGATATCACGCACCAAATTTCTTTAGAACTTACATTATTGACACTGTTCGAACTGTTGTTTTCATCTTTATTGCCATATTCACGACATTTCGGCCGTTTCACGTTCCGGCCTTCTTTAGGTGCATGGAATTTCCAAACCGAAACCTTTATTTGATCACTGTGGTATATAATTCTTATTCCATGTGAGGACTATTTTTTTCGAACCCCGTGGACTGGCACCACAGAATCAAAAACTTTCAGGAATCTCTTAACAACAGCAACAATTAAATTGGAGAGCACAAGTTGCTCAAAGCAAAAACAATAGCATGACCATTATTTTGACGGCTCATACTATCCCAAAGAAAAGGTTATGAAGAAAAATAATATATATACTGAAAAGAGCAACAGTTATTGAACTTGAGAAATATATTTACCAAACATTTTTTTTCGAGGAACAGATTATATAAATGCTCGGTCAATAAATGTCATTTTTTTTTTTTGTATAATGAAGCGATTAATATTAACTTAGTAGTTGAGGAGAACAAATACTAATTTTTTATCCCAGCGCGATGGAGAAAAATCATAACTCGAATAGCCCTTATTGCTCGGTCACTGAATACCGAATATTTCCTTAAAAGAAAACAGTTAATATTACCATTACTTAAAGAGTAGAGGATAACAGATACTAAGATTTGATCTCAGCTCGATGGTCAGTGAGTAAAAAAAAGAATAACTCCAGTAGCACTGGCTGCTCGGTTAATGAATGTCGATTATTTCGTTATAAGGAAACAGTCAAAATACCATTTCCTCAAGAGTAGAGGATAACAGATACAAAATTTTGAACTCAGCTCGATGGTCCGTGAGGAAAAAAAATAACTTGAGTAGCACTAACTGTTCGGTCAGTGAATCCCGAATATTTCCTCATAAGGCAACGGTTAATATTACAATTACCATTAATTATTTAATCATTTAATGTTCATCAAATTACACAATGGTTTTCGCAGAGACCAGCGAGGCATTCAAAAACTCTTACTCGAATTTCCATCTCATCTAATCTCTATTCTAATTATTTTGGCCCGATTCGGAACGTGTCAGCTATTATGGATACATATCATGTTGCAGTTTTCTCATTTCTCGGTCCAGTTCCAAGGTTACTGCCGGTCTTTTGTTTCATGTGTCTAATGACATAGCGAAAGCTAAAATATGGACACTGATTCTTCACTTGTTTGCAGGAATTAGTTGTCGTAATAATAATAATAATAATAATAATAATAATAATAATAATAATAATTACACCATCTAGACAAACAGGAAAATTGAAGCAAATAGGTCGGATATTATTGACAAAAACCAAACAGAAAATAATGCCTACTAAATGATATGGTTGGTCTAGCAGATTGTAACAAAGCAACTAGAGAATTTGAAAAACTATCAAAATATGAATATCTGGAAATTAGAATAGAAAAAATGTGGAAATTGAAAAGAAGAATAGTACCAGTGAGAGTAGGTGCACTTGGAATGATAAAAAAAGAAATAAAACAACACATTGAAGCCAGGAAACCGTAGCTTAGGAGATATACAAAACAATTTGTCTTGTTAAGTACAGCCTACACACTATGTAACGCTAGTGATGTTATGAGAGATAGAAAAGAAAATGGAATGTAGACATAGCAACACACTTCGACCTGCTTTAGGTCTTTCCACAGATTTCGTAGTTAGTGTGACTATAGCAGAAATCGAATTATGATAAACATGACAATACTAATAACTAGTTTTAACTTGTTTCAACAGTTTTCTATTTGAATTTTCTGACGACTCTTAATTCTTAAGTTAAAAATTGAATATTCTCTTGGCGTAGACATTTCCCTATAGCACCGTTAAACTTTTGAGCTTAGTAACTTTAACAATGTGCGGATGTGCGTTGTGGTGCAGTGGATATTAACTCGGAACGAAAAATTGGGGAGCCGAGTTTGAATTCCATTTGAATTCACTGCATTCACTTACACGCAAAAACCTTGGGAAAGGTATTAATCGGTCTTTTCCCACCAGTTATGGGTTAAAAACAGGAGAAATTGGGTTCTACAGTCTTGGTTGGTAACCAGTCTACCGCAGAATGCAATGGCAACCTACTGCAGGATAATCTTCTGCTCAGTCAGTCATGTCACTTTCGAGACATGATCGCCCAAAGCGTGTATCACGTATGCCACTTGACTGGCTAAACTGGCGGAAAGCTCTCATTATTTTAAATCGAAATGGCTTGATGCAACTCTATGCTGTATGCTAAGACGTTTTTATTATTTTTAGATTTGTCGCTCCTAACCCAACCTTAGTTTTTACACATGGATAGAGGGATGGAAAACCAAGCGGATCACACTAGTTGCCATCAGCAGGAAAAGCCTAAGAAAATTTGGCACATAACAGTTCTTATCTATCTATCTATCTATCTATCTATCTATCTATCTATCTATCTATCTATCTTTCCTGGTCTGTTCAGTATCTATCTATCTATCCTGGTCTGTTCAGTATCTATCTATCTATCCTGGTCTGTTCAGTATCTATATATCTATCCTGGTCTGTTCACTATCTATCTATCTATCTATCTATCTATCTATCTATCTATCTATCTATCTATCTATCTATCCTGGTCTGTTCAGTATCTATCTATCTATCTATCTATCTATCTATCTATCTATCCTGGTATGTTCAGTATCTATCTATCTATCTATCTATCTATCTATCTATCTATCTATCTATCTATCCTGGTCTGTTCAGTATCTATCTATCTATCTATCTATCTATCTATCTATCTATCTATCTATCTATCTATCCTGGTCTGTTCAGTATCTATCTATCTATCTATCTATCTATCTATCTATCTATCTATCTATCTATCTATACAGGTTTGTTCAGTATCTATTGCAATAACAATAAAATTTATGAATGCTGGTAGTTATTGTAAGTAAGGAGATAGAAATGAAAAGGTTTAAAATTTGAAAATTTCTTCAGTTTCACTTAATTAGTCGTTAATATTTCTCTTTCATTCTTTTTTTCATTTTCTTACTGAAACCAAGTAGGGTCTTTGATGTGCCTTTTGTATCCTCACGTGATTAAAACGGAATATTCTATTAGCTAGGATGTATTAGAAAAAGACGTTAAACAATTCTATCTTTTTTCTTTTTTTTTTTCCTGAAACAAATTAATATCTCTTTTGTCGGTCCACGCGCTCAAATCGAAATAGTCTTTTATTTTTGATGTATTGACAAGGCGTAACAGTCTTTCGAACTAAGCAAGCATAATTGTATAATAATAATAAGAAGAAGGAGGAGGAGGAGGAGGAAGAGGAAGGGAAGAAAGAATAGAAGTAATGGATAGTGACTCGGATTGAGCTATCGGAAAGACGATTTCTAATTTCAGTTGAGTTCATTTAAGTTATTTCTTTTCTGTATATAAAGCGTTTAAAATCTACCCGAATGTTCCAGATATCCGATATATAAAACATGTCAAATATATGGAACATTCTGACAGATCTTACATACTTTATGTCCATACATACTTTATTGCTGGACCTTTTCAGTTAAAACCGAGATCCATTTCATAATTTACCAAACCACCATTGAAAATAAGTCCGCCTGCCTTGCCTATAAAAAATAAAATTCAAAGATTTGAATGAAGCATTTGTAAAATCCTTTCTAAGTAAGTTATAACGACTGGTGCCGTCTTGTTGTGGAAAATGTTTAAATGTCTTTCTATATTTTTAAATAATTTTTCTGTTGACTTTTTTCTGATATTTTTACATATCTTCCTTCTGTCGGGTATTGTATTATCTCCATTACTATCAATTATAAATCTTTTTACCTCAGCCCCCCCCCCCACCACACTGACACAAAATATCTATCCTGGATTTTATAGTCATTCGGAGACAGTTTTGTTTCGCCCTATCACAAATCATCAGTATGGTTAGTTAGATATCTGCTTGCTTCTAGCCTGTATTAAAACCCGACCAAATTAACATCAGTCGGCGATTCCTCCTTTCAGCTATAGGCGGACTTTAGCGCGTTATATACAATGTAAACACACGCCAGTGGTCGAGAGTGTTCAAATTCATTAGCTATATATATATATATATATATATATAGCGTGTGTATACATTGCTTATATACAACACGTTAAAACTTCTTTTCGCTGGTTCCATGCGCCTATGGCTTAGGGGGTAGTGACTCCGATTGACAGCAAATCGATTAAGTTTCGACCCCGGACAGAAGTAAGTGGATGTGTCTAGCCATACTGATGAACTGTGATATAGCGAAATAAGCTTGTATGTAGATGAATAATATATATATATATATATATATATATATATATATATATATATATATCTGTTCTTTTTGTTTTCCCCTCAAATCTTTTCATCAATGTTCGTCCTCGTAAAGTTGTCCTTTAGGGGACTTAATAGTTCTACATATAACATTCAGAATGAGTTCTCGTGTAATGTTTGTGAGAAGCAGTGTAAGAATGTGAGTCATTTTTAGTAAAAACAAGGATTGACCAGTGGTATCCAGTATATTGACATGTACTTTCTGTGGGTAAACTAATGCCAGGACTAACTGAAAACAGAAATTGAGTCATCCTAGACGACACCAACGGGAGAATCGTAATCCATATGGATCTTTATACCAGGGTCAAAGTAGTCATGATCGACCACGAGTGAACTTACATTATATATATATATATATATATATATATATATAGTTTAGAACATGTACAAATTATCATCTACTACAGAGTGTACATTTTGTTTCAACATTGAAAGGGCAAAGTCTCATCGGGTAGTGTGAAAAGAAGTCTACCTCATGAGACATTGTCCTTTCAAATTCGAAACAAAATGTACAGTTTGTAGTTGATGATAATTTGTACATGTTTTTAACTATAATTTATAATAAAAATTCATAGCTCTATTTTATACTGTTTTAAATTAATGTTTTTGTTAATATGGATATTATTTGAAATTTGCCGTTCGCTTGTGGATGACTTGTTATTGTTAGTGATTGGCGAATAACTATAATTGCTTGTAAAATTAACAGAAAAAGAAAGGATAACCCACCAAATAAAATAATATTAATCCCCTTCTCCCGTTGTGTAAAAGATACCTCACCCTGGTCCCAGCTTTAGCACCGATAGCAAACCAGTAATTTCCGATATCTGTATCAGGTCTCTATTAACACCACTGAGGTGTTGTCATCCTTTGCAGATAAAGCTGAATGCGTTGCCCGTCAATTCTCGTCAAGCTTTAAACTATATACGGAGTATACCTATCAAACTTCCCACTTAGAGTTTTTGTTGAGTGATATGAATATAACCCCTTCCATGTTTTCTACTATCATCTCTAATATAGATTCCCGCAAATCATGTTAATCCAATCTTATCCCTGTAATTGTCATTAAAAAAGGTTATTCTGAACTGACCTATGTTCTCTTTAAAATGTGTAATGAAAGCCTCACTGTCTGCTGAAAGACAACATGTTTTCTTCCAGTTATTAAGAACTCTGGAGAGCCGTCTAAACCTCCCAACCGTTGGCCTATTAGGCTTATATCGCCTTTTGGCGAACTCCTAGAGACACTAATCAATGCTGAATTTTTTAACGTATTCATATTCCTTTTGAGCAGCATTGTTAAATTATTTGGTTATTTGTCGATTGTTGTTGATCCATTAGCTGTCAGTGAAGTTGTGAACGATTTTTCGGCGCTCTACACCTTCGTCATCAACCTGACGAAGGCGTAGAGCGCCGAAACTTCGTTCACAACTTCACTGACAGCTAAGGGCTCGACAACAATCGACAAATAACCAAATAATACTGAATTGGTTTATCATCTCTCATTGAAAGAATCTTTCTCAGACAAGCAATACGGCTTCCGTTTTCCCAGGTCAACTACTTGTGTACCGACGATAATTTCAGAAAAAGTCTATAATGCTCTAGATATAAAAGGTTAGGCCAGGGTTGTAGCATCTCGAAATCCTTTGACAGGATCTATGTACAGGCTTTCTTTTTGCTATAGTTTCTGTTTTTAAGAAATCTAAGAAACCTCTGACCCATCTAACTATCACTCTATTAGCCTCTTACCGCTTTTCAGCGAAATATTCGAGTCTCTAATTCAGTGCTGAATTGGTTAAGCATTTCACCTCTCACAACCTAATCTTTGATAAAAAATATGGATTCCGCAACTATTGCTGAACACGTATACCAGCAACTTGATGATAATTGCGAAACCTGAGCTGTCGATCCAGATAACTCGAAAGCGTTTGAAAGATACTGGCCTTTTATGCCATCTCCAGGGCTATGCTATTTCTAAAAGATTGACTTAAGCCAATTGTTCATATTAAATCTTGAAATTAAGGTAATTTTGAACGGGTAAGCTTCCACATCTTTTCATACGAACGTGTATATCTCTCAAGGCTCTATGCTAAGTCTAACGCTGTCTGTGCTCTTCATCAATGATCCTGATGTCATCAGTTCTCAAGTAGGCATCTATGCAGGTGACGCAACCATTTACTCCCATCTCAACAGAAAATCATCCAAGACTGACAAATTAAACCTTACTGTTGCTCATGAAACAGACTTCCAATCAGTGGTTAATTGAGGCAATAAACGGCTTTTAAATTTAATGCTTCCAAAACAAAATTACTTTCCTTAATCCACCACGGAGAAACTTTCCTGCCAGCCATCAGAATGATTAATACTCGTCTCCTGAAGTCTAATGCGCTGGCCTCACATTTTAAAATCAACCTGAAGTTGAATGACTACACCGAATGTATAGCTACATCTACTGCTACGAAGGTTAAGTCACAGTGTCAGGCGAGACAGTTTTTTTTTTCTTGCACAGTTATAAATCTATCACTCGTCCGTGCATTGAATACTGTTGCCATATCTGGTCGGTTGCTATTTCTATTCATCTCGGGGTTCTCGAAAAAATCCAAAGACAGATCTGCAACGTAATCGATTCTTACTTTCCATCTCGACTTCAGTTACTTTCTCAACGATGTGACTTGGCTTCCAACTTTTTTCTACAATTATATTCATGGCAACTTCTCCGGCGATCTTTTCCCCATAAATTACCGGCTATAATTATTAGGACACGCCAGTGTTTTAAAAAATGTTGTATTTCATACTAATATTTTGTATTTATTGCCAAGTGAATAACTGTAAATGAAAATACGGTTCTTTTGTTAATACTGTACAAAAACATGTGCATAAAATAAATTTATAAATATTTAATAATTACCTATACTGCAGTTTCATCAATGAAAGAATGAAAAAAATTTAGTGTGATTCGGACGAGTTCATCTTTACTTGCCTTGTAAAATTTTGAAAAGTAATAACAACAAAAGAACCATTCTATTTTTATTTAGAATTATCCACTTGAAAATAAATACTAGAAAAAGTATTAAATACTTAATTTCTTTAAAAAACAAACAACTGTGGTTACCTAATAATATTGGCCGGTAGTGTACATTTAAGTCTACCTCTAAATTGACATGTAGGTCCCTCGCATTTACCATTGAAATAGTTAAATGTAACCGCAATTCCTACTCAAACAGTTTCTTTTCTCGCACTTCACCCCTGTGGATCTTCCTTCTGTTTGCTTGCTTCCCTGATAGTTACAATCTCCAAAAATTTAAAAGAAATTTTAATTGCCATCTCCCATCTTTTTGAATTCAGTTCATCGTTGATTCTTTCTTCGGTATACCCTGTACCCAGTCTTTTCCCTTGCTGTAAGCGCCTGCGCACACATGGTGGTCCCACATTGCTTGGGGTGTAATGATTTCAAAAAATATATAGATAGATGCAGAAAACGTGGATATAGGAATCAAAGCTCCATACTGCATCTCAGTTTTATGTCCTAATAAGATATTGGCGGAAAGATCGCATTGAAGCGGGATATTGACAGTAGCCATGCAGTGTTGATTCCTCTGGCTATACTGTATTTACAAAACACAGTTTCCGATATTTGCCACCCTTATCTATGGATACTTCTGGTTTTAAAGAATATACGTGTTGGTTTATGTGTATAAGCCTTAATATTCAAAAACAAATAGCCTTGCTTCAATGAAAATAGTTTTAATTTAGAAACGAAACATGCTTAATATATTTCACATGTATAATAATAATAATAATAATAATAATAATAATAATAATAATAGCAACAACACGACTGCACAATATGTCGGGTGAAGACGTGACGCACATAAACCACGAAACAAAAAGGACACAGAGTGCATCCACATGGGTACAAAATTATCAATAAAGTTATAAAATTCCTTCATAAGGGCTTACGAAAGCCAGAAGAGTTCAGAAACACATTCGACAATTCATATTCAAATGCATTCCGAAATCAAGATAATCAGGACCGTAGAAAAACTGAAACATAAAATTCGGTCAGTCACCAATCCTGTATAAATGAGAAGTTTCACCAAAGTTTTCCCAGTGTACATGTATGTATGTATGTATGTATGTGTGTGTGTGTGTGTGTGTGTGTGTGTGTGCGTGTCAGTAAATATGGTAGACGATAAAGACATAATCATTTTTTCCTCAAGTTTTTCCAGCATTCTTATTTTTCACGAAAAAATAAGAACGATCAAATATTCCGTGTCCGCCATATTTAACGAAACATTTTTGAAAGAAATATTGCTGCCCAGATATATATATATATATATATATATATATATATATATATATATATATATATTGATGCATTCCAGAAGCTGGGATAAAAAATCTTTTGTGAGAAGCAGTTATAACTGTTCTAGGCTATTGCAATTCAAGTAAATCACTACTGTACATCGAATAAGCTTCCCTGCCAACATTTGATATTCCAGATTGAAGAAACCAGTTTTAAGAGCACTTAGAGTGCACACTTATAAACACTGCTTGAAGAAGCTCACTAGTTTTTCAAGGGAACGTTTTTTATTTGCAGGAGTGTTGGATCAAAATGGTCCATCGCTCTCCTTGTAATTCTAACATATTTTTTGATTGTTCTCTCACGCTGAAGAAGATCCGCGTGAGCAGTCGTTTTGAATACGTTAAAAAGATGGAGGAGGTTGTGATAAGTGTCGCAACCTTGTTTTGGATGACTTCCATGCGACCTTCCCCGGAGTGGGTGGAACACTATAACTAGTCCATTGAAGTTAGAGGATGCGACTTTTAAATTAATAAATGCCTCTCCGGAAAAAACCTAGGAACTTTACAGAACGTACCTCGTATGCATCTATCTATCTATCTATCTATCTATAGGGTGTCAATAAAGTTCTTGTACCCTTTTAAAAAATTTCAAACACAAATAAAGTTATAAATTTTTTAAACTGCACACGAACTTTAGGGACACGATATATATATATATATATATATATATATATATATATATATATTCGCGGTGATCGAGCGAGAACCTGTGTATCCAATGTGATATGAACGTAGCCATATATATATATATACCTCTATATATAAACTTATTTATCAATGGAACTTTGTCTCTCTGTGTGTATGTGTGTGTGCCTGTTACCTAGAGACTCCGAAACGGCTGAACCGATTTTCTTGGAAATTTACACCATTGTACTATAAGCGTCTGCGAGTGTTCTTAAGAAGGTTTTGTGTCGAGGTACCCACGATAAATATCGAAAATCTATAATAAAAAAATCGGGTTATAGAAGGAGTGGTCTGATTTTAATCAAATTTCATACACTCATAGACAAAGACATAAGAAACGATATTCAGAAGTTTCAAGGTTGCAGTTCTTACAATAGTGCAGAAAATCGATAATATATATATAAAAGGCAAGATGTTTGTGTGTGTGTCTGTTTATCTGCCAGTATGTCTGTATTTTTTCAGCCCTTTTATTTTAGTTTTTGCTTCGGGTTTGGCTCTAAGTAGGTATAATTGTAGTTCTTAGTCTCAGCCATGATACCATTTAAACAGAGGATTTATTTAGCCTTCAAAATTCAGTTTACGACGAAAAAAACTGATTTGATATCGATACTAGGAAATCAAAATATGACTTACATCCATTTCAGTCTACGGATTCGCTTTAACTGGAAACAACTATTGCTTTTTAGTCTTTCGTGCCAACGTCCAAAGAGTCTTGCTACAGGACCATGGATTATTTGTAAAGCTTTCATGACCGTAACCATATATATATATATATATATATATATGTGTGTGTGTGTGTGTGTGTGTGTGTGTGTGTGTGTGTGTGTGTGTGTGTGTGATATGACATATATATATACACGTATACGTATATATAGATACGTGATATGACCGTAACTCTCAGGCTTCTCTCTGACAAACAGTACGGGTTTCGCTTCACCAGGTCTAATGCTGATATGCTAACGACCATTACCGAGTCCACATACCGGGCACTTGACAAGAATGGCGAAGCCCGAACCGTTGCCTTGGATATCTCCAAAGCGTTCGACACGGTCTGGCATGCTGGCCTCTTGTGCAAACTGCGGAGCTACGGGATAACTGGACATCTGTTTGACCTCATCCAGTCATTCCTCTCTAACCGCACATTGAAGGTGGTATTAAATGGGCATGCTTCCCAAAACTACCATACGAACGCGGGCGTCCCTCAAGGTTCTATCCTAGGTCCCACGCTCTTTCTGATCTACATTAATGATCTCCCCGACGCCATTAGATCCCAAGTTGGCATGTATGCCGATGACACAACAATCTACTCTCGCATCGATCAAAAACCAGGTGTCGACGACAAAGTGAACCTTGCTGCCGTACTTGAAAAGGACCTCCAATCCGTAGTGGCCTGAGGTAGGAAATGGCTAGTAAATTTCAATGCCTCTAAAACAAAGCTGTTATCAACTGACCACCATAGACAATCGCATCTACCTCCCATTAGCATGGGACAGGCTCCCAAAGAGTAAAATACTACGCCTCCTTGGCCTTGCGCTTTCGGCGGACCTCAAATGGAATGACTATATCGAATCCATTGCCAAATCTGCTGCTATGAAAGTCGGCTCTCTGTACAGGGCACGGAAGTTTTTCCCACCTGAATCTATTCTGCACATATACAAATCTACCGTCCGCCCGTGTATTGAATATTGCTGCCATATCTGGTCGAGTGCCCCTGCTGCTCTACTTGGGCTTCTTGACAAAATACAAAGGAGGATCTGTAACGTGGTTGATACTGACTCGGCAGACCGGCTGCAACCACTCTCTCACCGGCGTGATGTGGCTTCCCTGTGCCTCTTCTACAAGCACTTTCATGGCTTCTGCTCCGATGAGCTTACATCACTGGTGCCGCCTAAGCACGAATTTACACGAGATACTAGATTAGCAACTAGGTCCAACCCTTTTACAGTTAACAAATAAGATGTAACCGTAAATTCAACAGCTTCTTTCCTCGCGCTTCCCGCCTGTGGAACTCCCTTCCACAAGTCTGCTTTCCCGACAGCTACAATCTCCAGGTGTTTAAATGTAGGGTCAATAGACACCTCCTATCACACTAACTCCCAATTATTCTCAGAACACTCTCATCTACCCAACCCTCATTCTCGGTATCCTTACCCGCCTATCACCCACCCTCTGACATTTCCTATATTTAATCATCCTTTCTCCACTCTATGTATCCCCCTGCGCAGTAGTGGCAGTGATATGCCTTGCTCGGGGTGAAACGCTTATAAAATATATATATATATATATATATATATATATATATATAATGTGTGTGTGTATGCATATGCGTCTGTATGTGTGTGCATGAATAA
This sequence comes from Ascarosepion bandense, assembly GCA_037127315.1. Lineage (NCBI taxonomy): Eukaryota > Metazoa > Mollusca > Cephalopoda > Sepiida > Sepiidae > Ascarosepion > Ascarosepion bandense. The sequence continues at coordinate 47,439 of JBBBDQ010000218.1, forward strand.
GCATATTTGTAAGCAAAAAAGCTGCCATATATAAAATATATGCATTTTTGAGATTCTATTATACGAAATGTTTATATTAAAGAAAAAAAGAGTTCAATGTTTGATTAATACTGTTACTTTATTTTTCTCAAATTTCTGATGTTAAGGATAATATATGCATTTGCACGGATGAGTATACATGTACACGGAGCAAGCATTTTTTTATAGACAATTTTTTGCATGTAAACACCTCCGTTTCTGAATCAGTGTGTGTGTGTACGTTTCTTTATGTGTCTATTGAAATATATTCTCGTAGTTACTTGCTTCATTTGCCAGCCGAACATTAACACGGTGCTTGAAACAATATCTGAAATATCTGCAAGATGTCCATTTCCATGTATGTAAGTCCTGTTGACCATTTATTTACTTGAACCTTGAATATGAAAAATACGCGCTCTCTCCTCAAGTTCAGTCTTTCTTCTTTCAAAATTGCAGATTTATATCATCTTCTGTTTCGAAGTTCAGATGATGAATTAGCTATTTTTTTTTATTTTTCAGAATGTTAACATTAATGTAAAACTCAAACTGACAGATTTCCTGCTTTAAAATAAATTTACAATTTCCTTTTATATTAATAAAGAACGTTTTCCTTTCACTTTCTTTTTAAACACAATTTTTTTTTGGCCATAAACAACATCACGGATATTTGCAAAAACGAGTGGGGATGTGCTGTCAGGTAGTGACACCGGAAAGGAAAAAATTAAGGTAAAAATGCTGGAGGCGACCGGGTTTGGTATGATGAAACGTTGGAAGAAAATCTGACCGACAGGAAGTTGAGGTAAGTGGCACTGCACCTAAAGGTAAATAAAGTGAACAGTCTTCCATACACTAAATGTTTTTTGGAATGGGATGTGCATAAATAGGATTTAATATCACCAAAAGTGTATAATAAGCAATGAATCATAAATACTTTTAATTTTATTTTGAATCTAAATGAAAGTGGATGAAAGGTGAAAAAATTGCAATGTAAAGGAATGAGAGAGTGAAGAAAAAATAGGAAGGAAATGAGGATAAAGAATGAGGGAGGGAATGATGAACAAGAATGATGAGATAGAGACTAAACTGAGTGAGATAGCCACAGAAAAAATGAGAATGAGATGAAGAAAGAGAAAAAAAGAAAGAGAAAAATTTGGTGGCGATTAAAAATTCTAAATCAGAGGCGAAAAAAGAAAATTGAAAGAATTAAAAAAAATGGGAAGAAGATTGCGATGATGAAGAAGAAAGAGAGAAGTTATAATAAAGAGTGTAGAATGAGAGAGAGAGATTGAGATGAAGCAAGAGAGATATAATGAGTAAGAAAGAAAAAATAAGAGATATGAACCAAGCAAAAAATAGTGAAAATCAGAGAAAGAAAGTTAGCGAGGAAGTAAAAAAAGAGAATACAGTGGAGATAGCGATTATTAAAGATAAGAACAACAAAAGGATGTTAGTGATGAAGAAAGAGAAAACAGAAAGGAAGTCAGCAATGTAAAAAGAGGGAGAATAAAAAGTACAGGCAAGTGATGAAGAAAAATGTAATTGAAATAGAGAGAAAGATAAAAATAGGAATGTGATGAATAAAAAAGAAGAAACGATAGAGAAAGAGAAAGTAGGATAACAAAGAAGAGCGTGTTAGTGAAGAAGAAAATGGAAGAATAAAGAAGGAGCGTTAGTGATGATAATAGAAGAAAAAGAAAGGGAGAGAGACTTTTTACTGAAAAAAGTGAAAGAAGAAAGATGGAATGTTATTGATGATGAAACTAGAAGAAGAAAGTGTGTTAGTGAGAAAGAAAGTGAAAGGAGAAAGATGGAGTTTTAGTGAGAAAAGCAACTGGAAGAACAAAGATGGAATTCTAGTTTGAAAGAAAGCGTAAGGAGAAAGACAGATTGTTAGTGAGAAAAACCTGTAAGAGGAAAGAGGAGGTTTTAATGAGAAAGGAAGCTTAAGGAGAAAGATAGAGTGTTAGTGAGAAAGAAACTGGAAAAAGAAAGATGGAGTTTTTGTGAGAAAGAGAACGTAAGAAGAAAGATAGAGTGTTAGTGAGGAAGAAACTATAAGAAGAAAGATGGCGTTTTAGTGAGAAAGAAAGCGTAAATAGAAATATATAGTTCTAGTGAGAAAGAAACTGGAAGAAGACTATGAAATTTTAGTGATGAATAAAATGGAAAATGAAAGAGGAAGCATCGTTTAGTAATAAAGAATGTTGATGAAAAAGAAGGAATGCTAGTGATGAAGGAAATGGAAAAAGAAAGAAAAGGCGTGGGTTACTGATGGAGAGAGCGAAAGAAGAAAAGAGGGTGATTAGTGATACAGAAAGTGGAAGTAGAAAGAGAGAACGTACAAAAAAGAGGAGTTAGGGATGAAAAAACTGATGGAAGGAAGAGTGAGTATTAGTAATGAAGAAAGTAGAAGAAAGAAGGTGTATTAGTGATGAAGAAATTGGAAGAAAGGAGTGGGAAAGTGCGTCAGTTGTAAGGAAGCTGGAAGAAAAAGAGAGAGAGAGAGTGAGAGCATACGTTAGTGATGAAGATAATGGAAGAAAATAGAGGGAATATTAGGGTTGAATGAAGTGAAAGAAGAAAGACAAGGTACGCGTTAATGATGAAAAAGTGGAGAAGAAAAAAGTGGGCATTAATTATGCAGGAAATAAAAGAAGAAAGACAGTGTATATGTTAATGAAGAAATTGGAAAAAGGAGTGATCAGTAGTGATGAAGGAAGTGGAAGAAGAAAGAAGTTTTAGTGAAGAAGAAAATGGAAAAAGAAACAGGGAATGCTAATGATGAATAAAGTAGACGAAAGAAGAAGTGTTAGTGAAGAAGAAAATCGAAAAAGAAAGAGGGAGCACTAGTGATGAATGAAGTTGAAGAAGAAGTGTTAGTGAAGAATAGAATGGAAAAAGAAAAGGGAACTCTAGTGATGAATAACGTGGAAGAAGAAAACGGAATTGTTAATGAAGAAGAAAATGGAAAAAGAAAGAGGGAACTCTAATGATGAATAAAATGAAAGAAGAAAGAAGAAGTGTTAGTGAAGAAGAAAATCGAAAAAGAAAGAGGGAGCACTAGTGATGAATGAAGTTGAAGAAGAAAGAAGTGTTAGTGAAGAATAGAATAGAAAAAGAAAAGGGAACTCTAGTGATGAATAACGTGGAAGAAGAAAACGGAATTGTTAATGAAGAAGAAAATGGAAAAAGAAAGAGGGAACTCTAGTGATGAATAAAGTGAAAGAAGAAAGAAGAAGTGTTAGTGAAGAAGAAAATCGAAAAAGAAAGAGGGAGCACTAGTGATGAATGAAGTTGAAGAAGAAAGAAGTGTTAGTGAAGAATAGAATGGAAAAAGAAAAGGGAACTCTAGTGATGAATAACGTGGAAGAAGAAAACGGAATTGTTAATGAAGAAGAAAATCGAAAAAGAAAGAGGGAACTCTAGTGATGAATAAAGTGAAAGAAGAAAGAAGAAATGTTAGTGAAGAAGAAAATCGAAAAAGAAAGAGGGAACGCTGAATAACGTGGAGGAAGTAAAAGGAATTGTTAGTGAAGAAGAAAATGGAAAAAGAAAGAGGGAACGCTAGTGATGAATAACGTGGAAGAAGAAAAAGGAATTGTTAATGAAGAAGAAAATGGAAAAGAAAGAGGGAACTCTAGTGATGAATAAAGTGGAAGAAGAAAGAAGAAATGTTAGTGAAGAAGAAAATGTAAAAAGAAAGAGGAAACGTTAGTGATGAATAAAATGGAAGAAGGAAGAAGAAAGTAGAAGAAAGAGGGAGCATTATTGAAGAATTATCTGGAAGAAGAAAGAAGAAATGTTAGTGAAGAAAAAGTGAAAGAAGGAGTGTTAGCAAAGAAGAAAGATACGACAGAAAGAGTGAGCGTTAATGTAAAAGCACGTGGAAGAAGAAAGATGGACTTTTAGTGACGGAGAAAGTGGAAGATGGAAACATGCGTCCGTTTGAAGAATGAGAGATTGTTAGTGGAAGAAAAAAGAAAGAAGAAAGTGCCAGTGTGCGTTAGTGATGAAGAAAGAGAAGGAATGACTGATGAGAAAGAAGAAAAAAGCGTACATTTAGAGAGAGAAAGAGAGAGAGAGAGAGCGTGCCAGAAAGAAAAAAGTGTAAGAAAGAAGATGAAATTTTAGTGATGAATGAAGTGGAAGAAGAAAGAAAGGCGGGTGTTATTGATGAAGAAAGCGAAAGAAAAAAGAAGGGTTGTTGATGGAGAAAGTTGAAGAAAAAATGGGAGGGTTAGCAATGAAGAAAATGAAAGTAGAAAAGTTGGCGTTAGTGATCAAGAATGCGGAAAAGAAATAGCGTTCGTCAGTGAAGAAGAATGTGGAAGGAGTAAAGTCTAAACTAAGAAGTGGAAAAAGAAAGAGGGAGCATTAGTAATGAAGAAAATGGGTAAGGAAGAGGAAGCTTTTGTAATGAAAAAAAAAAACAATATTCTTGCAATGAGACAGCGACGCCGAAAGAGAGGAATTAGAATAAATGGGAATACGGGAAGAAGATAAGTGAAAGAAGATAGTTTAGAACACAATATAATAAGAAGAATAAAGAAAACAGTAAGAATCTTATAGAACAACCAGCCAGTAATCAACTAGAATAGAAGTTGAGTCTAACTGTCAAAAAACCACCAGGGCAAATTGATAGGTGGTTTAAATAATAACCTGGGAGATTCCATTCTGTTACAGGCAAGTCTATTCTGTAAGTAGTGATTGGCTGATAATTTCAGTGCGTATATTGAGCTCCATAAATATTGAGCACAATATCCACCATTTTTCTTTGAGCCACATATGGACATGTATTCAGTTACAACACTGTTTATTTTTGTCTGCCAACTGGACGCTAGTTGGACACATCAGGAAGGTGATTCTCACACTCTTGAATGTTCACCATCCTACAGGGAGACAGATGGCCACCATGTTGAAAGGTAAGTTATCAGACGTCTACAAAAACAAAATAAGACAAAACAAGAGGAGTAGAGAATAAAAAATAATCTATCCAAAGGAGGAGAAATTAGGCGTGAGACAAAAGAAGATAATGCATAGTACAATCTAGTACTGATGTGCGTTGTGGTGCAGTGGATATCGGCTCGGAACGAGAAATCGGGGAGTCGAGTTCAAATTCCAGTTGAATTCATTGCATTCACTTACGCGCAAATACCCTTGGGAATGGTATTAATCCGTCTCTTCCTTCCAGTTATGGGTTAAATAATAGGACAGATTGGGTTCTATAGCCTTGGTTTGCAACCAGTCTACCACAGAAAGCAATGGCAACCTACTGCGGGATAATCATCTACCCAGTTAGTCATGTCTCGAAAGAGACATGATCGCCCAAGCGTGTTTCAAATATGGCACTTAACTGACTGACTGACACTCTGGTAAATACTTTGGGGAAAGTAAGAGGAAGCGGAGAAAAAGAGGAAAGAACAGAAAAAGAGAGAAAACAGAAAGGTGAGAAAAATAAGAAGTAGATACCGAGGAAGGAATGGAATGAGAGAGAGAGAGAGAGAGAGAGAGAGAGAGAGAGAGAGAGAGAGAGAGAGAGAGAAAACGAATAAGTTAAAACAAAGGGGCAAGAAATAAAAATAGAATAGAACAAAGGTTAGTTATGAAAATTTAACAAAGATAAAAAAAAATTGAATATCGCTGAGAAAAAGTATAAAACTTTAAGTGAAAACGACGAAGGAAATAGAGAAAAGGTCCAGAATATGAAAGAATGAGAAAAGAAGGATAGTAAAAGTAAAGAAGGAAGAAAAAACAGACAAAGAAGGAAAGATTGAAAGAAGAAGGTTGAATATAGCAAGGAAAATTTAAGTGAAAACGACGAAGGAAATAGAGAAAAGGTCCAGAATATGAAAAATGAGAAAAGAAGGATAGTAAAAGTAAAGAGAAGGAAAGAAAAAACAGACAAAGAAAGGAAAGATTGAAAGAAGAAGGGTTGAATGAGGAAAATTTAAGTGAAAACGACGAAGGAAATAGAGAAAAGGTCAGAATATGAAAAAATGAAAAAGAAAGGATAGTAAAAGTAAAGAGAAGGAAAAGAAAAACAGACAAAGAAGGAAAGATTGAAAGAAGAAAGGTTTGAATATAGCAAGGAAAATTTAAGTGAAAACGACGAAGGAAATAGAGAAAAGGTCCAGAATATGAAAAAATGAGAAAAGAGAAGGATAGTAAAAGTAAAGAGAAGGAAAGAAAAACAGACAAGAAGGAAAGATTGAAAGAGAAGAAGGTTTGAATATAGCAAGGGTACCCAAGAGTGAAAACGACGAAGGAAATAGAGAAAGGTCCAGAATATGAAAGAATGAGAAAAGAAGGATAGTAAAAGTAAAGAGAAGGAAAGAAAAACAGACAAAGAAGGAAAGATTGAAAGAAGGTTTGAATATAGCAAGGAAGAATTTAATTGAAAACGACAGAAATAGAGAAAAGGTCCAGAATATGAAAGAATGAGAAAGAAGGATAAAGAGTAAAAAAGTAAAGAGAAGGAAAAGAAAAAACAGTAAAGAAGGAAAGATTGAAAGAAGAAGGTTTTGGAATATAGCAAGGAAAATTTAAGTGAAAACGACGAAGGAAATAGAGAAAAAGGTCCAGAATATGAAAGAATGAGAAAAAGAAGGATAGTAAAAGTAAAGAGAAGGAAAAGAAAAACAGTAAAGAAGGAAAGATTGAAAGAAGGTTTGAATATAGCAAGAAAAATTAAGTGAAAACATTGAAAGGAAATAGAGAAAAGGTCCAGAATATGAAAGAATGAGAAAAGAAGGATAGTAAAAGTAAAGAGAAGGAAGAAAAACAGTAAAGAAGGAAAGATTGAAAGAAGAAGGTTTGAATATAGCAAGGAAAATTTAAGTGAAAACGACGAAGGGAAATAGAGAAAAGGTCAAGAATATGAAAGAATGAGAAAAAGAAGAAGGATAGTAAAAGTAAAGAGAAGGAAGAAAAACAGTAAAGAAGGAAAGATTGAAAGAAGAAGGTTTTGAATATGGCAAGGAAAATTTAGTGAAAACAACGAAGAAAATAGAGAAAAGGTCCAGAATATGGAAAGAATGAGAAAAGAAGGATAGTAAAAGTAAGAGAAAGAAAGAAAAACAGACAAGAAGGAAAGATTGAAAGAAGAAGGTTTGAATAGCAAGGAAAATTTAGTGAAAACAACGGGGAAATAGAAAGGTCCAGAATATGAAAGAATGAGAAAAGAAGGATAGTAAAGTAAAGAGAAGGAAAGAAAACAGACAAAGAAGGAAAGATTGAAAGAAGAAGGTTTGAATATAACCAAGGAAAATTTAGGTGAAAACGACAAAGGAAATAGAGAAAAGGTCCAGAATATGAAAGAATGAGAAAAGAAGGATAGTAAAAGTAAAGAGAAGGAAAGAAAAACAGTAAAGAAGGAAAGATTGAAAGAAGAAGGTTTGAATATAGCAAGGAAAATTTAAGTGAAAACGACGAAGGAAATAGAGAAAAGGTCCAGAATATGAAAGAATGAGAAAAGAAGGATAGTAAAAGTAAAGAGAAGGAAAGAAAAACAGACAAAGAAGGAAAGATTGAAAGAAGAAGGTTTGAATATAGCAAGGAAAATTTAAGTGAAAACGACGAAGGAAATAGAGAAAAGGTCCAGAATATGAAAGATTGAGAAAAGAAGGATATTAAAAGTAAAGAGAAGGAAAGAAAAACAGATAAAGAAGGAAAGATTGAAAGAAGAAGGTTTGAATATAGCAAGGAAAATTTAAGTGAAAACGGCGAAGGAAATAGAGAAAAGGTCCAGAATTTGAAAGAATGAGAAAAGAAGGATAGTAAATGTAAAGAAAATGAGAGGAAAAGTGAAAACCAATGATAAAAAAGTAGAAAAAGCTTAAAAAATCAAAGGAAATCGCAGAGAAAAAAAAAACAGATTATGAAATAATATGAAAGAAAAAATGGAGGACAATGTAAAGAATGTAAAGAACATGAAAGAGTAAAGAAAAAGCGAATGAAAATATTAAGAAAAAAAGAAGACAAAATAAAAGGGAAAAAATGTATGGAAATAACAAAAAAGAAAAAATATGAATGGAAAAAGAGAAAAGAAAAAAACAATTATAATATCGGGAAAAAAAGAAAGTTAAAAAAATGAATGTATAAATGAGTAAAAATAAAGGCAAAAACCAAACAGAATAAAGAAGACTTGAAGTAACATTAAATTAGGTTTAATCGGTGAACTTTAACAAAAATAACCAATGAAAAACATGATAGTTATAAAGATGGAAAAAACAGGTGAATAAAAACGGATATGACAGATACAAAAAAAAAAGAATAAAATTGTAAGAAAAAATAGCCGTTATAACATTTGTAATGGAAATAAAGAATAGGATTAAAATCAGTTGTAAATTTGAAACAAAACATTCTTATATCGTTTTAACAGAGAATAGTCATCGTTAAAATAAATATGGAAATTAGTATGTCGCGAACATTTGCCTTCCTGGTTATCACTCGAATAAAGAAGGTTTAAAAGATGGGATAATCTCAAAAATTTCCTTCCCTCTCTCTTTCATTTTCTCTTCTTCCTAACAGTCCCTTCCTCATCTTTGTCTCTTTTACGGTATTAACGATTCCTTTTATGTTTACCTACTATATTTCTTTCTTCCTTTCTTTCCTTTTTCTTTCTCTTTTTTTTTCTTTTTTTTTTCTCTCTTTTCTTTCTCTCTTTTTCTTTCTTTCTTTCTTTCTTTCTTTTAAACGACTATCTTTAGTTATTTCTTTCCTTTATTTCGACATGTTTTGTTTTTCGTATATTTTTAACACTTTTATGATGTTAAGCAATTCTTTCTTTCTTTCTTTCTTTCTTTCTTTTTTTCTTTCTTTCTTTCTTTGTATTTCCCAGTATATTTTAATTTCTGCCCTCTCCCTCTCAATCGCGCGCAGATTTCCACCTTAGTGTCTTACACTATCCCCTCTTACTTCTTTAATCTATCTATCTATCTATCTATCTATCTATCTATCTATCTATCTATCTATCTCAAAATGTTCATTATCTCTATATTTATTTATTATTAATTATTACTTTAGAACATGTACAAACTACAAACTACTATAAAATTGTACATTTTGTTTCGCCATTGAAAGAACAATGTCTCATCCTGTAGTTAATCATTATTAGCTACCCGATGAGCCATTGTTCTCAATGTCGAAACAAAATGTACAATTTTGTACTAGTTTTTAGTTTGTACATGTTTTAAAGTAATAACTAATAATAAATATTAACTGAGCTAATTTATATTGACTACTGTTTTCAATTAATGTTTTGAACGTTGCAACTATTTTCTTCGTTCCTTATTCATTTGTATAAAGATATGCATAAATATATATATATATATATATATATATATATATATATATATATATATATAATGAAGTCTGTATATTTTCCTTCCCCTAATTTCTAAATTATTTTTTACCATATATATATATATATATATATATATATATATATATATGTGTGTGTGTGTGTGTGTGTGTGTGAGTGTGTGTGTGTATGACGTATGACAACTTTATATTTATGTGTGCCAGTGAATATCATATATTCACTTTGTCCATTTTGTCGATTTTGTATATCATGTACGAATCTATGTTTTCTACTACAAAAAATAAATATATAATAAATAAATAAATAAATAAGTAAATAAAGAAGCAATCACACATAACCCTCTACCACTACCAGATTTTAATGAGCTAATTACAATTTCTCTTATTTATCAACTATTTTATTATGCATATATATTTTCATTTTTGACATTGTTGAATGCCGGGCATGACTATTATGGTGAAGTTTTACAGAAAGCGATTTTTTCTTCTCACATCCCACCTCATCATGATCTCCAACAAAACAGGAAAAAAACAACAACGTTGTGGCATTATTATTATTATTATTATTATTATTATTATTATTATTATTATCTGTGGTACCATCTTTTTAGAATTTAATCTTAAGTGACTAATTAACAAATTCCCCCTCGGGTCTATGAGTAAAATGGGCCCTGTCGGAGAATCATCTATGCATAATTGGGAGGTGTTGTGTAAATGAAATCTCTTTTGCAGATGATATGTGCAAGAAATAATCTTTTCTAATTTTGACTTTCTGATGTGTCTAGGAATTTTACTCGTTTGATTTTCGGTACCCTCCTTTATATCATTATTGTTGATGTTGTTGTTTAGTTTGCCTTGGATTTTTTTAGTACGAGTTTCTCCCAAATTTTAACTAGAGAATTCAAGAGGTAATTTAGTTTTTTTTTATGAGTCGTCATGCAATCAGAGAGATAAAATTATAATTGTGCTCACCGCATAAAAAAGAAATCTCTGTAAGATGTAAGTTCCCATGAGTATGATTTTTTGCAACTCATATATTTCATGGTTCCCATGAATTTGTTTCACATATTTGTTTACCCATTTTGATATAATTGATATAATTCCCAAAGCCCAATTATTTATTTATTTTATTTGTACACGTTGTATTAGCAGGGCTCCTCGCATTTCCAGATTTGTGTTGTTGTTTTGTTGCTATTACTATAATTTTATTTTCTTTGGTTTCTGGTGTATACACATTTCTTTCCGGGTCCCAACCACAAACATAAGGTCAGAAATGCTAACTTGACAATTTCCATTGAGCTTCTTTTTTTTAAAAAAAATAGCAACAAATAAACAAAAAAGCCAAAAAACTCTTACATCACACATATTTTACATAGATCATCTTCATCATCTTTTTTTGATTTTTGTTATGCTCACACGACTTTGTTTTTCTGATTTCCATAACATAACTATCGTTACATGGACAAAGTTCTTAGTATGTAGGCTGTAATTATCAAGACAATTTTTGTGCGTCACTTAAGCAGGAATATCCAGGGATTTTTAAAATGTTTTATTGTGTTCCTCTTTTTATCTTTCGAAGCGCACCTTTTATGACTTGTTTTCTGTTTATTATTATGATGATGATGATCATTCATTCATTCATTCTTTTTATTATTACGACCAAATATCTAGTGGTTATCGCTAAAAAAGATTGAAATCCTTTTCTCTCAAAACTTATGATCACTTGTTAGCATTCCCACAGACCCCAGAAATGTTGTGGTCTGTGCAATACTAATATTTTCCTTGAACTTCGAACTCATCTAATCTGGATCAATTTTATTATACTTGTGGGTTGTTCATTGATTTTATTTTTTCAGAAATTGAAATAAATCTAAACGTGTCTCTGTCATAAGATATTTTTGGACATATATTTGATCTTCCTAAGATATTTTTGTGTGACATTATTCTGCTGGGGGGCGATTCTGATAGCATCAAAGTATTTCTGGAAATATTTTAGAACCAACACAATCGTCCCAAATGACAGACACAAAATTAGGGTACATGCCACATTCTCTCAACGATCTCTCTCAAATCTCAGTAGTTTACAATCTTTCCAATTTGCCTGTAAGTATTGATCCCCAGGGCATGCGACAGCTATTAACAAACACGTATTGTAATATTGTATGGTCAATTATTATCATTATTTGTGTGGTTTACTCCAGATATCAAATGGCAGAAAATCTTTTCCTTCCTCTCGGATTTTTCTAAATATCCAACTGATTTTCATAATGCAATCATTTGGATGATTTCAGCACTTAATCGAGTCTCTATTTGTTATTGACTGGCATCTTTTAACAGAAACTACGATCGGTGGATACTGTTAGTGGCTAAGTGACAGAAATCTCCTCAGGGCACGCACAGCTATCTTTTGTGTATCTGCAAACCCCAGTGGCCTGATGACAAATAAAGTCATAATACGTCTTTGTATTTCTAATCCGTATTTATTATTATTACTGTTATTATTATTATTAAGTGGGTTTTCTAGTATAAAGATAATTTTCAGCTCACCTCAAGCGACTAAAAAGAAAACCAACCTTCTTTTCACCGATTGCATATATTTTATAGTTTTCAAAGAACACTCTCCGTTTCCGAGTAGAAAGGTTTTTAGTTATGTTTGTCTCTCTAAATCGCAGCTTCATCAAAGACGTTTTCGATATATTTTTAACCGCACCCCCAGTTCTACATGGGTCAATGGTATTGCAATTATTTTGTTAGCTAGCCCTTCTCAAACATTCAGAATTATTATTATTATTATTATTATTATTATTATTATTATATTTTTCTAACAGAAAAAGTTGAAATATTGTTCAACGTTATCAAACATTGCATCTTTCCTTTCCTTTTTATTTTCTTAAATCGCGCTCTTCTGTTAAGTATTCAAATATACTGGAAAACTTACGTCAGAATAATAATAATAATAATAATAGTAACAGTAACAATAATAATAATAATAATTATTATTATTATAATTATTATTATTATTATTATTATTATTATCGTACGGTCATATCCTTTTGAAGCACCGGTTTGCGTGCGATTACCAAATAACCAACGTCAAGTCTAACCAGTGCATATAGTTTACCGAGTTTGGATGTGTGGCTGGTGTAATGGATAACCTATCGGAATTGTTAATCTTCGAGCCGAGATCCAATTCAACTCGAGTTCGTTATATTCACTTATGTGCAAATACCCTTAAAAAAGGAAAGATCCAACTCTTCCCTTCCAGCTGAGAATTGTATCAGTAAATCATTGTCTTCAAGAAAATTCTTAGAATCCTAAAGAAAACATTTTCTGGCTTTAAGTAACCTGTAAAAGGTTGATAAGCCGCAAAACACAAATCACTCTTTATTATTATTATTGAGTAAGCGATGAGCAATCCAAAAAAGTGAAGCTGTGGAATAAATATACGAAGTCAAAGATACCCCTCATGGATCCTAGTTTGATAAAGACATACCAGGTACAAGCATCACAGCCAATTGTACAAAATAGGATAAGTTAAAAAAAATCCTAACCTCGTAGGTAAGACAATGTTAGAAATACTTTCAGGTCGTAATCCTCCCAGATAGTTTCAGATTGAAGGTGTTCCCAAATTTCTCGATGTAAATCCTAAGTCAACTAGGCTGCTTCACCCGTTAAATTTAAATCAAACAACCTTCGTTATGCCCAGCTATGAGGCTGACCCATCATAGCAGAGATTAACCTGATTTCTATTACTGTTTTGCAATTGTCTTTTTATATATGTCTATTCTTTCAATAATATATTGATGGAATCAAGAGGCAGCAAACCCACTCGCATCTCTACGTTTATGTAGATCAGGCAGTTCAGGGCCATACGTTATACACCCTTAAGCGATCATGTTTCTTTCGATCCATTACTGACTAGGCAGAAGATTTTCCCGCAGTAGACTAGTTGTAAACCAAGGCCATATAATTCATTCTGTCATCCTATTCAATCTAGAGCTGGTTGGAGAAGATGCATAAGTGAATGCAACTAATTCAACTTGAATTCGAACTCAGCTCTCCGAATTGATATTCCGAGCCGATATCATTACACCACAATGCACAATTCCATATTTACATATCCGCGCTAATACCACTTTTCAAAAATACGTAGGAGATTATGCCTCTCCACAACATCGTTTTATTTATTATCTATGAATTTTGATAGACTTTGAAAAAGATATTGGTATAATTTCTTGTTTTTTTTTCTCCGCAGTTCTTCTTCTTTTATGTGCCATGTCATTTCAGGACGTAGGCGATCATAGCTTTCTACATCTCCCTATCCCTGCTGACTCTTAGCACGCTTTCTTCTGTTGCACCAAGCAACCCTCCGTCCATCATCCACCTGATCAGGTTCTTCAAATATGTTATCCACTGCTTTTCCCTGTCTCTTTTTCCCTCTATCTGGCCTGTTAGCATCAGTTTCTCCAAGCCCTCCTTCCTCATTGCATGTCCCAGGATCTTTAGTTGTCTCTTCCTGATGCTCGATTAATTTCCTTTTCATTTCGATCCTTTCCGAAATCTCGTCAAGGCTCACATGCTCGGTCCATTATATCCGCAGCATCCTTCTGTAGAACGACATTTCAGCTGCTACAAGTTTTTCCTTCATCTTCAAAGATATTGTCCACCATTCACTGCCATATTGAAGAACCGACATGACATAGCAATCCAGTACTCTCCTCTTTGTTTCTACTGAAGCTGTCCTGTTTCTTAATACTTTACTCAGCTTCTGGAATGCTTCCTTCACTATGCCAATTCGCTACGGATGTCTCTGTCGCACTTTCCATCTTCTGTTAGAACACTTCCCAGGTATTTATATTTTTGTACATGCTTGATTTTAATGTTCCTCACCTGTCCCCGGTTAAAAATTCAAATTTTCTATTATAGAATAATTGCCGCTCAGTGCCTAGTCTACCTTTCTATTTTACTTTTAACTAGTGGAGGAGAAGATAGATGATTCTAATTTACATTATTTATAAAGAATATTAACGGTTTATGCATTGTTGCTATAAATATTAATATTATTGTTAATGTTTAATTACATTTATAATATCTATTATGGTCGATAGTGTTTTTTCTGATGTTGATATTGTTATAGTCAGTATCATTTTTCAGAAATATATTCAATAATGTATTCTATTGCTATATTACAAGCAAATTAATTTATGTTTAATGGTGCTAATGTTTTAAGTTTTCAAAGAACGTCTTAGAATAATCTTAAATACGTCTAATGTGACATGATTCCTGTCTTCTTTCCCTTCTCATGTGCCATGAGTGATGTACGCTTGAGCGATCATGTCACATTACAATTCAGATTGACTTGGTAGAAAGGAAAGGAATCCCGCAAGAGGCTTCCGTTGTTTTCTGTGGGAGACTGTTTGCTAACCAATGTTATACCATAGGAACCAGTCTGTTTTGATATTTACCTTTAGCAGGAGAGGGAGAAGGGACAAATTTTTACCTTCTCCAGGGGTATTTGCGTCTAAGTGAATGAAACGAAATCGACCGGAATTTGAACTCGGCACTCCGATTTCTAATTTCAAGTCGACATACACCACACCACCGCATATAGATTTTTTTATAGAATCACTAAAATAAATCAAAATATTAATATAAAATATAAAATAAAAAAATCTGAAAATGCCGTCTTAGTGTAGAAACTTATGAGACGATAAATCATATAATAAATTGTTTCTCTTCGCAAACTCTAAAGAAATAGAATAGGATCGTTCAGGGAGAAAGAAAAGTAATGTATTAGGAATTGTGCATCGACTTTGGTTCGACTCGGTAAACAGTAGGTGTGAGCAGAATTTCTAGAGTTTCTGTAGAATCAGTCAGTTAAGTGCCATACGTGATACACGCTTGGGCGATCATGTCTCGAAAGAGGCATGACTGACTGACTGGGCAGAAGATTATCCCGCAGTAGGTTGCCATTGCTTTCTGCGGTAGACTGATTGCCGACCAAGGCTATAGAACCCAATCTGTGCTGTTATTTAACCCATAACTGGAAGGAATAGACGGATTAATACCTTTCCCAAGGGTATTTGCGCGTAAGTGAATACAATGGATTCAACTAGAATAGTTCGTAACTGAGTCGCGTTATAATTCCAATACATATCGTATGCAGATATACATTCGACTACTAAATTAGTATATATAGTAGCAAAAAATGTTTTCTGGAAGTATTCAGCAATTTATTTCTCCTGGATTTTCGAACACTGGCATAATGGAACTTGGTACGCTGTGGGCATGAAACCTGTCATATATTTTCAAATAATAATACTTTGCCTAACCACCTATTTCTTTTCTTCTCTCTAGTCTACATTCACAAAAAAGGAGCTATATCACTTACAGAAGAGTGAATTTCGTCATATTTTCTCTTATTAACAAAAGAGCGTATGTTGCAGACGACCTGCGTAGTATACATTGGTGTGTTTACATTTAAAACTTCTATTATTTAAATAATAATTACAAACAAAATCCATTTCAGAAAGGAGTTATAAAGCATAAATTATACTGGGCCAGCGTTCACATTTGTTTAAAAGTTTTCGACCGTTATAATCTCCGGCTTTCTTCAAGGTAACCATCTAAAAGAATTTGAATCGAACTCTTTATTCTAATCAAGATCTAATTTTATTTTTCGTGTTTAGGGGATAATCAGTTTCAATCAGTTAATTCCATTTTTGGTACATCCTTTTACTAACAACTATGCCTGTAATATATTTCTGTGACCCCGACAGAAATATGATTGACATCAAAAGCAGTGACCGAAAAAAGTATGATCAACATCAAAGACAGAAAACACAAACAGTGACCGACAAAAGTGTGATTGACATCAAATGCAGCTGGCATGAAAGGCAATAGCCGGCAAAGATGATTGACAGATTTTCGTGGCCATAGATGACACAATTAAGCAAAAACCCGAGAAGGCAAAGATGCGTGGAAATTTCAGATTCGTGTGTTTTTTTTTTGTTTTTTTTTACTGAGAGAATGCAGGGAATCTGCAGAGAAGAGAGAAGAGAGCTCTCGTTAGATAACAACTCCCGACATCGCCTTCATATATGCGGGATTCTCTCTGGCTACACTCCACTCAACACAAGCACCACTGAGGAAGAATAAAAATATAAGTTTATATTTTTATATATATACGTGTGCAGAGTTCCTCGTTTGTCTGTCAAGAAGATTGTTGTTTACAGTAGCAGCAGAGGCATTATATAACTGGTCTTCTTGCAGGTGTTTTTTAGTGCTTTCAACTCGCTTTTATTCAATACCTTCTGGAGGAGGTTTTCTTGTTTTCTTTCCTTGTATGCTGTCAACAATTTGTCATTAAACTATCATTGCTAACTTTGAAAGCACCCCTCATGCGCTCGTGACGAAAGTCACAAATTTTAAAATTAAAACACTGTTCTTACAAAAGCTACTCTATCTGGCAACACTGACGTTATCAACTTCGCTCGCTCCTCTTTCAATCTATATATACCTAGGTTGATTTTAGGATTAGTGGTACAGTGGATATCGGCTCGGAACGAGAAACCGGGGAGCCGAGTTCGAATTCCATTTGAATTCATTGCATTCACTTACGCGCAAATACCCTTAGGAAAGGTATTAATCCATTTCTTCCCTCCAGTTATGGATTAAATAGCAGGACAGGTTGGGTTCTATAGACTTGACTGGCAACCAGTCTACCGCAGAAAGCAATGGCAACCTACTGCGGGATAATCTTCTGCCCAGTTAGTCATGTCTCTTTCGAGACATGATCGCCCAAAGCGTGTATCACGTATGGCACTTAACTGACCGATAAATGAACAGTGGCAGCGTGAGACAAACTTGATAGCCTTGGGCAAATGGATGGTGGAGCGGGGTTTGAGAGGGATACCAAGAAGAAAAATATTGAGAGTGACAAAAGACAGAAGCTAGTAGAAATTTATGATCGCTTACGTCCTGAAGAAACATGGCACATGAAAAAAAAAATCTTTATCTTTGTGTCGCTTGTGTGTCTCTAGGACTGACTCAGGCTATTTGTCTTCTTGTGGATAAAACTATTTGATAAAGTATAATACAGAAAAATAATACAGCCTGGTTCAATGAAAAGAAAAATAAAACGGAAAAGCAACTTACACACACACACACACACAAAAATAAAATCGAGAGAGAATTAAATAATAGTGTGAAAAGTTAAGTAAG